>PVKV010016221.1:0-51503 GCA_004027835.1 Alouatta palliata
TTTTTTTTTTTTTTTTTTTGAGACGGAGTTTCGCTCTTGTTGCCCAGGCTGGAGTGCAATGGCGCGATCTCGGCTCACCGCAACCTCCGCCTCCTGGGTTCAAGCAATTCTCCTGCCTCAGCCTCCTGAGTAGCTGGGACTACAGGCACGTGCCACCATGCCCAGCTAATTTTTGTATTTTTAGTAGAGACGGAGTTTCACCACGTTGACCAGGATGGTCTCGATCTCTTGACCTCGTGATCCACCCGCCTCGGCCTCCCAAAGTGCTGGGATTACAGGCGTGAGCCACCGCGCCCGGCCATGCTGTGGTTGTCTTTCTAAAGGATATAGACCATGTCCTGGGTTTTCAGGGCCGATTAGGACAGTGATAGACGAAAGGGGACGGGTAGGAAGGTTTCTCATTGAGTAGGAAAGGCATCCCTAATACTATGCACGCATGAAGGTGGTGGGTAGAGTGGTCAGCAGACAGGTTAGCTGCAAAATACGATACTTACATCTATCTTTGGGAAGGCATTGTGTTCATTCATGGGAAAAATGGAGGAAAATTATCGTGGCGGAGACATTCTTTAAAAAGTGATGGAAATCTAGGGCATATATTATAGTTTACAGGTATAACTATGTATTTTTACAAATCTGGACAGTTATTCAAATCCCTATGATCTCTTCTTTGAGACGTAGTTGCAGTTTATTTCCTAGATGATAATGAATTTGCCTCTGCTGCTTGCAAGTGCATTTACAGTCACTTCATAAAGCCCTTAAACTCACTTGTGAAAGGAGCTTTGTACTCATCAGAATTAGTCTGGACTCATGTTTCCTGTGATGTGTATTAAGTTCATCTGTAGTACAGCTGCAGCCAGAACTCTGAAGATGGAAACTGTTAGCTCCTCTTGAGGACAAGTCAATGTTAAAAATCCCAAATGAGACTAAGTTCCGCTAGCATTGCATGAAAAATGAGAGTGTAGATACAGGTAAAAGACCTATTTTGGACCCTAACCTCTGACTGAGTTTTCTTCAGAATTAGAATATATTTTCAAAAGGGACATAGAATTATTTTCACAAAGATATTTTGAGGGTCTTTATATCACTTGATGAGAATGAAAAGTGGGGAAGGGGATTAACATTTATTGAATGACTGTAAATATACAAGGCTTTTATGTACATTTCACCTTTATGAAAATTCTCTGAAATAGACATCATTATGCCTTGTAAATAAAAGCATTGCTAGGGCAGTGATTGTTGTCAGTGTTTAAAATAGTGCCTGTTACATACCATAATAGATGCTCAGTTAGTATTTGTGAAAAAAAAAAAGTAATTGAATTGAATCTTGTTGTTGAAGAAACAGTTGTAGAGAACAGTTGAGTACCTTTTTCAGGAATGACCGGCAAAGAGACCATGGGCTAGGCATAGTGTATGTGGGAAGTGAGAGAACTCAGATTGGAATGCAGGTCTACCAAGTATATTTTAATACTCCTCCCTGATGACATTTTTTTTCATGAAATAAAAAATAAGCTATATAATTCTCAATAAGGTGGTTGCTACTGATTTGTAAGTTATTTATGAAGCAGGCAGAGCTGCTGACCCCCCTGGATTATTCTACAGTGGAATCCTCCTCTCCTGATCAGTAGACTAGAGAGAGATTTTACATGAATTGTACATGAATCTTTGTCAGCTGCCTTAAATCCTTTTTTTCTGGAATCAGGTTGAGAAAATATAATCACACAAATAAGTAATGCTGAGGGGGTACTGTGATTTCATTTTCATTTCAACAGGTATTTACTGTGTGCCAACTATGTTTTCCTTCATCAGGTATGCAGTATTAGAAAATAAAGATATAGCAGAGAAAAGATAGAATTCCTGCCTGAATTTGCTCAGTTTTATTTTCGGTGAAAAGAAGAATCAAATCAGAGCTTTTAAAACCTGGTTGTATGTAAGAATAACCCATGGTGTTTACTGAAAGAACAGAATTAGACTATCTGGGTTTGGGTCTGAGGATTTCTATTTTTATCAAGAGTCCCAGATCATTCTGATGCACAGCCACATTTAGGAAACACTGAATTAGATTCATGCTAGAATCCCTTCCAGCTTTTGAATTCTATGACTTTCTATCATTACAGAACTTTCTCACAAAAAGAGGGAGAAAAAAGAAGTACACGTTTCTGCCAATAGAGCATTACTCTGAAAGGAAACTCGACGGCAAAAAAAGGATGAGACTTTGTAAGGATGAGTTTGGTCTGGAAGGTCATGGGCAGCTTTGGCCAGCACCAGCCCAAATTCAGAATGGTTTAGGCCAGATGTAGATTCCCTAGGATGGGTGCTTGATAGCAAACAACATGAATTGTGTTGGAGGGCTAGTGAAGAGTACAAAAGAGTAGGCCAGGAAGGTTTAAATGAGGACATTTAGCATAGTGTATTGCACATGGTGAACTGTTAGTGAATTTCTGCTTGAAGGGTGATTATTATTAGGGTGGTGGGTGGGTAATTAGGATGGGAACTGAGATAGGAAAACACCCACATTCGATCAGCATATAGAAAGGAGATTTAATTGGCCCCAGTGAGGACTACTCAAAGGAGATTTCAAATAAGACAAATGAAGCTGCATTCCCTAGGCATTCTCTGTAGTGTGTGGGTGATTTGTATTGACTGCTTACTGCTTTCAGAGTGCTAGTCAACAACTTTAAGATACCATTATAATAAAAGAAATCAGGAGGGGACTAGTATCTCTTGAGCACCCACACTGTACCAAATACTTTAAAGTGGCTTGCATGTTAAACCATTTAATTCTAGATTTACCCACTGCAGCAGGTGACATTGGTGACATCAGTCCCATTTCCCAGCAGGGGAACTGAGACTCAGTTATATTTACCCATTGTTATGTAAATATCGTGGTCTAAACTTTGGCCTGAGTTGAGAAGTACTTACTTACCATGCTCTTTTAACAGTCACTTGGAAAAATCACCATGATGGGTGCTATACTTGTATGTGCCTCAGTGATCATAAATTCACTCATTTTTCTAAGGCCTTTAGAATGTCCCAGTGTTATATTTGGTTTGTTTTGCACTTTGGTTCAGGTGTGGCTAACTCAAGGGATTTAACTAATTATTAAAATAAGCCAGCCCAGTTGCTTGTATTTCCAATGTCCTTTCTCTTTAGTAAGACAGTAAATTAAATTATCATGTATGTGTTTATCTTATTAGCAAAGCTAAAGAATGCAACTGTTTTCCTTCTTTAGAAAAAAGAACTTCAGTAAAAAAATGGCCTTCTTCATATAAAGCCTCTTAAATAGGAATCAGTTCTCTTCATTACAGAGAATCAAAATAATGGCCATTGAGAGTTATATGCTTAGAAAAAGCCGTTTGTTAGTCTTTGTGTAGGCTAGGGTTGTTTTATAAACACTGAAACATAGGTAAACAATTGTTAATATTGTATTATAGATAAATAACATTTGTTAACATTGTTAATGACCATAGTAGCTAACATTATTTATTGAATGGTTAATGTCTCCCTGCACTAGGCTTTTGAAATGCTTTCAATACTTTATTTGATTTTCATAATGATCCTATATACTGGATCTCTTTTTGATCTCCATTTTACTATGAAGAAATTAAATTTTACAGAGATCGAATTCCTTTAAACATCCTGCTAGTAAATTTAATGCAAAGATGAGTCTGGTTTAACTCTCAGCCCATCTCTTGAAACGTATCACTAAATTAGCTCTAAGTAAATAAAATAAATATTTTCATATAGCAGAATATTATTTTAAAACTATTAAATTAGGCTTCTGAATAATATTTAAAGGCAGAGGAACATGTCCATGGCACAAGAGTAAGTCTGTCTGACACATACCAAGGAAAGGTGTATATACATTTCAGAAAATATTTGAAGGAAATACATCAAAACATTCACATTTTTCACTAAATGGTTGAATTATATATGTACTCTTGAGTTCTGCTCAAAACATCTAGGTTTTCATATTTTCTATAATAACTATTTATAGATATAAAAACAAATATGTACTATTAAAATAGAATCTATTAAAGTAGCAGAAGGATTATAAGAAAATACATCAAAATATTGAGTTTATGTAGGCAACAGAGCTATGAACATGCAATAATATAATTCTTTGGCTTATAATTTTGATAGGCTCATCATAGAAAATATTTTAAAAATCCAAATGCCTTAGTTAGCATTCAAGATCCTTTATAATCTAGCCCCTGTTTACCTTTCCAGAATTAATTCTTAAAACTCTCTGTCAGATATATTCTATTTTCTGATTTTACTAAATCACTTGAAGGTGCTATATTCTATCATGAGTCAGTATCTGTATATGTGATTCCATTTGCCTGGAATCACAAAACTGTAACAGTTTTGCCCTCAAAAGCATTATAGTTTTGTGATTCCAGGCAAATAATCACATCATCTTAACTCTGGTGTCCAATTTTCCTAACACACTACTTACAATATAGTAAGCCTTTTAAAATATGTATTTATAGAGCAAATAAATGATTTTCTTTCATGTACTCCTCCCTCTATTTTCAGTATAACAAAGTGATTAGATGACCTAGGCTTTAGAGACAGTGGTATTAAAGAGTGGTGCATAACATTCACAGTGACTCTATGCTGTTTCAAAGTTTTACAGTGCAACAATATTCATATACTACTTACATAATTTGAAATAAAAAGAGGAGGAAACATTTTATTAAAATGTTCTCTGACAGAAAAGTAAAGTTGAGATATTATTATTAACCATTGTCATCTTTTAATCCTTTGTTCAAAGGCTGCCTCTTTTCTAAAGCCTTCTTGAATTCCTCTTAGACTCAGTTGACTTCTCTATCTTCTTAGCTTTCATTTTGATTTTGATGTCTCTATAGCTACATATTCTGCATCAAATTATTCTATAATTTCCCACTATAATGTGAATGAAAGCACAATGTCTAAATCACCTTTATACATTGAGGGCTTAACTCACAGTATACATTTGGCTAACAACTGAACATGTATGTGGAATCCTTTCTCAAATAAGTCACACATTCTGTAAAAGACCTCACTGAGAAAGTGAGATTTGATTAAATTTTTCATCGTCTTCTCTGTTATTTTCAGTGAAGCATGTTTGGCCATGCTGTCTAAAATTGCCTCATTCTATCCCTTGTCAAACACTGTTTCCCTTCCCTCTTACATTTTCTCCTTAGTATTTGTTATCATCTGACATACTTTATTATTTTAACTTTTATTTTTTTTTTCATTCTTATTTTAAGTTCAGGGTGCAAGTGCAGGTTTTTTACAGAGATAAACTTGTGTCATGAGGATTTGTTATATGGATTATTTCATCACCCAAGTATTAAGCCTGGTAATCATTAGTTATTTTTCCTCACCCTCTACCTCCTTTTTCCCTCCACCTTCCAAAAGGCCCCAGTGTATGTTGTTCCCCGCCATGTGTCTATGTGGTCTCATCATTTAGCTCCCACATATAAGTGAGAACATGGAGTATTTGGTTTTCTGTTTCTGTGATAGTTTGCTAAGGATAATGGCATCCAGCTCCTCCATGTCCCTGCAAAAGACATGGTCTCATTCTTTTTATGACTGGATAGAATTTCATGGTGTTTATGTACCACATTTTCTTCACACAGTCTATCATTGATGGGCATTTAGGTTGATTCCATGTCTTTTCTATTGTGAATAGTGCTACAGTGAACACACATGTGCATGTGTCTTTACAACAGAATGATTTATATATTCTGGGAGTACATACCGAGTAATAGGATTGCTGCATTGAAAGATATTTCTGTCTTTAGGTCTTTGAGGAATTGCCACAGTGTGTTCCACAATGGCTGAACCAATTTACACCCCTACCAAAGTATATAAGGGTTCCCTTTTCTCCCCAACCTCACCAGCATCTGTTATTTCTTGACTTTAATAATACCATCTCATGGCAGTCAGAATGGTTATCTCATTGTGATTTTGATTTGCACTTCTCTAATGATCAGTGATGTTGGGCATTTTATCATACGTTTGTTGGCTGCATTCCTATCTTCTTTTGAAAAGTGCCTGTTCATGTCCTTTGCCCACTTTTTTATAAGGTTATTGCTCTTCTCCTTGTATGTTTAAGTTCCCTGTAGATGCTGGATATTAGACCTTTGTCTGATGCATAGTTTGCAAAAACTTTCCCCCATTCTGTAGGTTGTCTGTTTACTCTGTTGATATTTTCTTTTGATTTTCTTTTGTTGTATAGAAACATTTTATGGCTCGACTCTCTTCCCTAAAATGTGAGTTCCATATACATGTATATATACACACACATACACATACATATATATATATGTACGTATATATATGTATATGGAACATATATATGCACACATACATATGAAACATACATACATATATCTATATGTATATATGTTTCTATTTTGTTCACTGCTATATCCCTAGAACCTAAAACAGAACCTGGCATTTAGGAGGTATCCAATTGAGAGTTGTTGAATAAATCTATATCATGTACAGAAATCACAGAGATATGCATAGAAGACAGGAAAAATAGAGGATCTCTACTATATACCATCTAAGCCCTTTATTTGAATATTGTTTTGACAATCAGTGAGTGGCTGTGAACTTTTAAGATAAGGCTCTGGAAAAATTTTTGAGTGAAAAGCGTTTATATTTATAGCTTAGTACAGATACGTTTTCCCTAGAAGACAATTAAGTGAAGGTATGAGTGAGCATCATTTTATTACATGTAAATAATCTGCTAAGAGGCCACTCTCAGCCTCTAGTACAAGGTAACCTGATAAAGGAGCTGCCTTTTGCCTTAAAAATCTGTTCACAATCCTGTGTCTCACACCAGCTGGGTCAAGAAGGCTATAAAGCTTTACCCCACAAATTATAGTCAGGATAGTTTTAAATGAAAACATCCTTAATGCAGAAAAATCAGCTACTGGCCATTTTTTTTTCTCTGTAATAGGGAGACATATCAAGTTTACCCAAAATGAACTCAACACATGTTAGAAAAAGTTAAAAATAATATTGGAGGGTGTCTTTCTGTCTAATCTCCATGAAAATTGTTATGTGCCCTATGCAAAGGCCATTTCTATGGACAAACTCACACAAGTTTGTAGGAAAATGATTACTCTGTGTATGTGTGTGTGTGTGTGCACGCCTATACTGAGTTTATACTGCTTGGCACAAAACCAGTCCCTATAGAGGGCAACAAAATCCTATAAGGTTCACAGTATCTCAGATGGGTTTTTCCATAATTTAAAAATAAATACACAGTGGTTAATGTGGGGTAGCCATCATGTAGCATTTCTGTATGTGGCTTCAAATCCTGGCTCTACCTACTTGTGTGATTTTAAGTAAATTCTTGAACCTTTCTGAAATTTATTCTCCCTAGTTGCAAATTTGGGAATAATAGAACCTTAAAATAGGATTCCTAGAGAGATTAAATGAAAGAATACATGTAAACATTTAGCTCCATGACAGTGACACAAAAGCAAACTCAATAATGGTTGGCCATAACAGTGAATATTTTCATCACGAAAAGAGCAACCAATTTGTCTCCTTTCTGGAAATTCAGTATTTTTTGGTGGGAGCACAAGGTTGAGAGAGATCCCTGGAAGAGGTGGTATCCTGTCATTGAAGCCACCTCAGCATCATCATTAGAAAATTGAAACTAAGAATGAACTATTTCATATTTTATTGATTCTGTTAACTAAAGAATACAGCACTGGGAACTGTACAAAAGCAGGAATAGTCTTCTTATTTTCTCATGCTTACCATGTATCTGGTGGTTACAAAAACACAATTTAACAAATATTACTGTTTATAGCATTATCTTTCATCATAAGTGGCATTAATCATGCATGCTTATACTGTTAATGTAAATTTTAATAATTATTCCAAACAAGAATAAACCTCTCCAGATTCACACTATTATAAATGCACATCCATAACCTGATTTTGTGCCATTTGGATAAGTTTCCATCTAGTCACTGACGGTTGGAAATGAGTGAAAAACATCCTATCTATCTATGAACTCACTTTCAGTAATGAAGTTTTTATGCCTCCAAGGTGAATATAGATGAGAATATCCTCTTTTACCAAGATCATCAAATATGTGAAAAGAAATTGACAAAGGAAAAGACAGCTTTTGTTCCCCACAGTACTGGATGCAAATTTGAAAGACTGTTCACTTTTATGAAGACATACCTCATTACTTCTTATTTCCAGAAAAAACAGAGTGGGGATGTAAGGTGTGACTAAATGACTAGTGATATCTAATTTTCACAAACTGAACACATGGCCTGTCGCTGGGTATTTGGACAATTCACATTTCTAAATTAATTAGCAAAGCATTGAGAAGGAAACATCAAATAATAGAATATTCTCTTGGTTCACATTTAGTCAAGATTTCATTGCCTGGCTGGGAATTACTAACAATTAACACCTGTGCCTTTAGCCTGCAACCCTATTTGGTATTACGTTTTTACCTTTCTCTGGTGTCGGCCTTTATTGGAGTGTGGAATAGCAGATTATGTTGTTAAACCACTCATCTAAAATTGTGGAAAAATCTCCTTAAGCTGATAAGCCACTTCAACAAAGTCTCAGAAATCAAAATCAATGTGCAAAAATCACAAGCATCCTATACACCAATAACAGGCAAACAGAGAGCCAAATTATGAGTGAACTCCCATTCACAAGTGCTACAAAGAGAATAAAATATCTAGGAACACAACTTACAAGAGATGTGCAGGACCTCTTCAAGGAGAACTACAAAGCACTGCTCAAGGAAATAAGAGAGGACACAAACAAATAGTAAAACTTTCCATGCTCATGGAGAGGAAGAATCAATATCATGAAAATGGCCATACTGCCCAAAGTAATTTATAGACTCAATGCTATCCCCATAAAGCTACCAATGACTTTCTTCACAGAATTAGGAAAAAAACTGTATTTCATATGGAACCAAAAAAAGAGCCTGTATAGCTAAGACAGTCCTAAGCAAAAAGAACAAAGCTGGAGGCATCATGTGACCTGACCTCAAACTATACTACAAGGCGACAGTAAGCAAAACAGCATGGTACTAGCACCAAAACAGATATATAGACCAGTGGAACAGAACAGAGGCCTCAGAAATAACACCATATATCTATAACCATCTGATCTTTGACAAACTGACAAAAACAAACAATGGGAAAAAAATTCCTATATAATAAATGATATTGGGAAAACTGGCTAGCCATATGCAGAAAACTGACACTGGAACCCTTCCTTACACCTTATACAAAAATTAACTCAAGATGGATTAAAGACTTAAATGTAAGACCTAAAACCATAAAAACCCTAGAAGAAAACCTAGGCAATACCATTGAGGACCTAGGCATGGGCAAGGCCTTTATGACTAAAACACCAAAAGTCATGGCAACAAAAGCCAAAATTAACAAATGGAATCTAATTAAACTGAAGAGCTTCTGCATAGCAAAATAAACTCATCAGAGTGAACAGGCAATCTACAGAATGGAGAGAAAACTTTTGCAATCTGTCTGTCTGACAAATGGCTAATATCCACAATCTATAAGGAACTTAAACAAATTTACCAAAAAAGAAAAAAAAAATAAAAAAGTGGGTGAAGGATGTGAAAAGACACTTCGCAAAAGAAAACATTTATGTGGCCAACAAACATATGAAAAAAAGCTCATCATCACTTGTCATTAGAGAAACATAAACCAAAACCACAATGAGATACCATCTCACGCCAGTTAGAATGGCAATCATTAAAAAGACAGGAAACAACAGATGCTTCAGAGGCTGTGGAGAAATGAAAACATTTTTGCACTGTTGGTAGGAGTGTAAATTAGTTCAATGATTGTGGAAGACAGTGTGGTGATTCCTCAAGGATCTGGAACCAGAAATGACATTTGACCCAGCAATCCTATTACTGGGTATAAACCCATTGAGTATAAATTATTCTGCTATAAAGGCACATGCACACTTATGTTTATTGCAGCACTATTCACAATAGTAAAGACTTGAAGCCAACCCAAATGCCCATAATGATAGACTGGATAAAGGAAATAATGCACATATACACCATGGAGTATTATGCAACCACAAAAAAAGGATGAGTTCACATCCTTTGCAGAGACATGGATGAAGCTGGAAACCATAATTTTCAGCAAACTAACACAGGAACAGAAAACCAAACACCACATGTTCTCACTCATAAGTGATAGTTGAACAATGAGAACACATGGACACAGGGAGGGGAATATTATACAGCGGGACCTTTAATGGCAGGGGTGAGGGGGGTCGAGGGGAGGAATAGCATTAGGGTAAATATCTAATATAGATGACATGTCGTTGGGTGCAGCAAACCACTATGGCACATGTATACCTATGTAACAACCCTGCACATTCTGCACACGTATCTCACAACTTAAAGTATAATTAAAAAAATAGACATAAACATCATCATTCTGGATAGTAATTACTATTAATTAAGATCAATTTATTAATGCATTACTAAAACAGAAACTTCTCTCATTCATAAAAATTGCCGTTTCTTTTAATGGCTCCAGAAAGCTAATGAAGTCCTTTGTGATACACACTTATCATATAAGCAATGTTTTCATGACTTCATTCCTGCCCACTCCTCCAACTTCACTGTCCACCACTTCACCCTTATACATGAGACTCCAGTAATGTTGAACTGCTTCCTACTACCCACATGCATCATGCTATTTTGTACCCTGTGGCATTGCTTAGTAGTATTCTGCTGCTTGAAGGATGCAGTCATATGGCCTGACACAAACCACCTTTGATTCTTCTAATATACCTTAGATGTCACCCCCTCCAAGAAGCCTTCTTTGAACATGTAAGTGCAGGCCAATTATATCTGTATGCTGTCACCTCACTCTGTGTAGTTCTACATAATGGTGCAAATGTCCAACAAATGTTTAATGAAAGAAATTGAATATCACTTGCCAAGTTACACCAACATCACTGGAATATTTCAGTTTATCTTCCTGTCACTCTTGAGACTAGGAGAGACATTATTGGTGGGACTATTTTTTGTTGTTAACTGCAATATCCCCAGTGCCTTACAATGTTCCTGGCATGGAGTAGACACATGACCTACGTTTACAGAAAGTAACTGAAAGATCAGTGCCGAACAGTATTAGGCTGAGCCAGATTTGCTCAAAAGTAGTTGACCGAAACAATCACAGCATCCATTTTGTTCATCCTAGATAACCTAACAGCATGTTTAAAAATGAGTTTTCTGACTTTCTGAACAGCTATCAGAATTCATTTCTTCTATGCTATAAAAAGGGTATGTGTTCCAGCTGCAGTCTAAGTTGACCTAGGACCACTGAATCAATGCTCTCAGCATAAGAGATGCCATGCAAAAATGACCACAAAAGTAAGATTTGTCTAGAGTCTCTTGGATTACATTCTAGTGCCCTTTTCACTAATTGACACAATAATTATTCATCCAGTTTCCCTTGGAAACATCCCTACCTATCACCAAATTTGACCACTCCTTTCTCTGAGCTCCACTACACACTGCACGTTTCTCTATCATAGAACTTAGCAAACTAAACTAAAACCAGTTGTTGAAAGTAGTCTTTTCTGTTTGACTGAAAATTCCCCAAAGGCAAGATTATTTTATTAATTTCTGCCCTTAAAGAATCTAATCTCCTGGCTAGCCCATGGAAATATCAATTAATGTTTTCCAAATGAATGAACCAATGAACCTATGTCCAAAGGAATAGTTGAGTTCTAGTGTTATTAATAAATGTTATAAATATATAAAATAAAAATTGTAATATTTGAAAACAAGATAAAACTAACCTTGGTTCTGGGGAAGGAAACGACATTCTCTGAACTTCTATGATGTGTCACACACTGTGCTGGGGGCGCTAGGCAGTTTGTCACTGTTATCTTGTCACATCTTCACAACAACTCACAACAAATACAATCGCCTTATTTTTCAGATGAGGACACTTGAATTTAGAGAGAGAAGAGGATCATAAATTTAAGATATTTCTGATATCAAAGTTTCTTTTTTACTGTTCAGAGAGTATTTTTTTGCTGTTCAGAGAATTAAAGTGAAAAATACTCAGGATGAGTGTGACTATATGAAGAAAGAAGATGAAGAGATTTCTGAGTAAGGGCCAGTGGAGTGAAAAATACTCTTTACCATGCAAAATTTTATTGGTTCCGATTACAGGGTCTCCTTCCATTCCACTTGACTGTCCACTGCCCTCCTCTCTAATTAGACAGAACTCATTCTGCTGTAGAGACTTAGGATGTCCTATCCTGGGTATAGTTTTCCAGGACTGGGCAGCACCGACGAATGCCTTAAATTAAGATTCTTGCCAAAGAAGACTTTCAAAGCAGTGATTGCTTCAGTGCATTTTCTGTTTATTTACGAATTTCCTTAGTACTTTTATTATAGCCCATTCTATTGATCTTGCTAAATGAATTTTATAGACATGACATGATAAATCTATTTGCCAATAATTAACTATAACAGCAAATGGAAAAAAATTCATTTTCTATAGGATCAAGCTCTACCTTGTACTATAATGTGTAGTTTCTCAGAGTATTGATGCCTGCATTATTCTCGTCACTAGATTAGAAGCTTTTTGAAAGTAGAAACAAATTCAACTTAGCAGCTTATCCCCAGCATCTAAGATAATACCTTGAGTATAACAGCTGCCAATTAAAAAGAGTCAGTCATTGAATAACTTAAAATATATATAATTCTCTTACCTGTTTGGGAAGGTTCTGACAATCCTGACAAAAATATACATGTTGATATATTTTTTTCCATCTTATATATATGAAATATGAGACTCAGTAAAATCAAATACTCCCCAGACTATGCATTGTGAGGGATGGGAGCCACATTCTTGACTCTGAATTCTCTCCTTTTGTAATTTAAGCATCTTGGAGGCTAGGAGTTGTCTTAATACAGCATATCTTGAGAATCCAGCAAATTTTCTATGAGATTCTCTGTTTTCAGAAATTGCAAGCTATTATCTAAGCTATGGTGGTTTTAGACACATTAACAAGTGAAAATTAAGAAGCTGAAACTAGGAGTTTTTGCGGTTACACATTAAAATTTCTGAGAGTTGCCCCACAGGTCTACAAACGTTTTCTCTGCTTCTCTCTGTTATATAATAGCACATAAACTTCTCAAGAACATGTATAAATTTTATTCTTGTTCATTGTCCTAGGGGAGTGCAAGGACATGAGTAAACTTTAGAGAAAGGCAATTGGCATCCACGAAAACAAAAATGCAGTGGTGAGAGAAATGTAGGGAAAAGAGGGCCTATGACCAACCCTGACCTGAGAGGTTTCTTGCTGCTTCTGGATCACTAGTTTCCTGCTGTCTGCTTGTTTGGCATTTCTAAGACCATGAATGGTATTCACCGAAGTATGGCATTATTGATAAAAATATTCATCAATAATGACCTAAAGTAATCTTGTGTATTTCCAGTAGGGCTTCTGGGAATATACAAGCTTATTTTAGGTCTTTATTTATGAATATTTTTATTTCAGTTGTCATGTATTTTTATGATTAACATATTTATAAAATCATTCTGTTTTTTCACTTAGAGGAGAATTACTACAATTCAGTAGAAAAATATCAAATAAATAAAAGATGAGCAAATAAACATTTCTTCAAAGAAGGCACACAAATGGCCAATAGGTATATGAAAGGACTCTCCATATCACAAATTACAGAGCAATGAAAATAAAAACTACAATAAGATATCGTCTCACATCTGTTAAGATGATGATTTTTTTTAAAAGATATGTGTTGGCAAGAATGTGGAGAAACTAGACCCCATGTACTCTTTTGGGAGGAATGCAAAATGGCATAGTAGCTCTGAAAAACAGCAGGAATGTTCCTCAGAAAATGAAAAACTGAAATACCATATGATCCAAGAATCCTACTTCTGGAGACCCACTCTCCCACGTTTTTTGCAACATTATTCACTATAGCCAATTATTTCCAATAAATGAATGACTGAAGTTCAGGGAAGAGTTACAATATAAGTTGATCCAAATATCTGTTTTAAAATTTTTCTCATAAAATAATAAGCTCTCTCAGTTACACTTACTTAATATGCTATAACTTTGTAACTTTTAAAATTATAGAATATTTTTATCATTTTCTGTCTGTCACAGATGCTAGTAGCAAAGTTCTGTGTAACATTTTTCTTCAAAACACATACTTAGTACAATAAATTCTAAACAACCAATTATGCATTTATTAAGTGCTTGTTATTGACAATGAATATGGAAAATTGTAAATGGATTCTAGAAACAGTCAACAATATTTGGTAACTAGATGGCTGTGCTAGCTGATGAGCAAGAGATATCATAGATAGATTCTGAGTCTGATAAATTAGTATTGAATTAGATAATAGCATGTTAAAATAAATTCTCTAATCTACTCATAAACTAGTCTCATTTTATTGAGATTCCACATTTGATTTTTTCAATTCAAAATAAACCTCTCTTAAGCTATTCCTGCTTTTATAACACTTGAGTTATTCATTTTTAATGAAATCATCTTATATAACTCTAAGAAATACATTAAGTTTAGTTGCATTTTTTAAAATGATGATATTCACCACATTCTTACTCCTGTCTCATGGGTTTTTCCTTCATTTGCCCAAAGATAGCTGTTACTTTAACAGTGAAATGATATCTCTCAGCTTCCCTGGCACTCTGTGGTCAGTAAATTTTGTCTAAAAATGTAGCTTTGCCAGCATTCATTTTGCTGAAATTGAAATACAACGAGTTCTCAGGATAAACACTTTCTGTGCCCATTACCTTGTTGTTTGGTTTCACACTGTTGTTTGGTAAAACTTTGTTTGTTCCTGTTGCTATCATCTTTGCCAACTTTCTCTCCACACAGCGATCTGTAATAATAACTTGCCCAGCAGTGAGCTTAGTCCCCAGTCTCTGAGCCAAGGAAATCCTGGAAGTAGGTTGGGGCTTCCTTCCCACTGACTGGTGGTATACAGGATCTGAAATAGGTCTGCTGCCTTTATGCCTGATATCCTGGGCAGCTAGGCAGCCCCAGGGTGTACCTAAGAACCATGCCACACACTTGCATTGATATCTGTTTGTGCATTCTGTCTTTCCATTAGTTTATAACTGAAAAATAGTTTATCATCCTTTCATTTTATTCTCAAACCTGCAAAGATATAATGTCAAAATATCAGACTGTTCAGGGGACACTGACCGGGTTAACACTGTCCTTCACACTACTGATACTACATACTATATGCACAGCCAGCCACAGGCCCTTTCCCAGGATCATGAGGTGGTGTAGTAGTGAAATTGATAACAAAATTCAAAAGACACAAACATTAATTATTTCTATGCTGGAGCAACCATATGGCCTAGTTTTCCTGTAACATTTCCTTTTATAATTGTTCTCCCAGAGTTACAACACTCCTAAGCACTCTCAAAGTTGTACTCATTTAGACAATCATTTGTGGTCACCCTATTTGTGTCCTTAGAAAAACCTGTTCACCTTTGGGAGGCTAAGGTGGGTGGATCATGAGGTCAGGAGATTGAGACCACCTCGTCAACGTGGTAAAACCTCATCTCTACTAAAATACAAAAAATTAGCTGGGTGTGGTGGTGCACGCCTGTAGTCCCAGCTATTCCAGAGGCTGAGGCAGGGGAATTGCTCGAACCTGGGAGGCGGAGGTTGCAGTGAGCCGAGATTGTGCCACTGTACTCCAGCCTGGCAACAGAGCAAGAATCCGTCTCAAAAAAAAAAAAAAAAAAAGAAAAGAAAACCGGCAGGGATTGAACCCTGTGATTTCTAATGACCACTCAAGTGTTAACATTTTACAGAATATAATAAGATCAACCTCAAGTACACAGAAATGCAATAAACCTAAAAAAATACTTTCCTGAGAGTAACATATCCCTAATGTTAGCATGAAATTAACTTTATTTTTGGATACAGAGACTGACTTTTGCGGGATCTTTGTGTTTTAATGTGCAAATTGATTTTATGCTTATCCAACCCTTACACAGGTAAAGAAGGATAAGTTTGGAATGTCCAATAAGCTTATTTTCTCCCAAATTTCTGTATCTCTTTGCAAGTGGCTAGATGTGTAGGTCTTAGTCAACTCAAACACAGGACAGGTTGATAACAGCAGCTGAATTTTCAGAAAAGCAGCCCCTGCCTTTTCTAAAAAGGCTATTTAGTCAACCAAGAAATGTCTCTTATTACATGGTAGAGTTAATGTTCCCTGACTTCCTTTACAACTTTGTTACAAATATGTGAATGTGAGGGGCATGGGGTCCTGCTTTGCTGGCATTTTTCACAGTGCCTCCGGCTGGTCTACGCAGGTACATTTCCCTGCTGGATGGGAACTGAAAAGGAGACTGCATAATTCACTGATTCTCTGCTATTAAATCCTTGCATGGTAATACTATAATACACCATGACAAGATTAAAGTGCCCCTTTCAAGGTATCAGTAGCTATTACACTAGGGACACTGAACTTGTTATTATCAATACATTGAAAATGAGGCAGCTCAGTTTGACAAGAAGAGTGTAGGAAAAGGTCTGACCCCTGTGCGAAGGTCCCCATGCCGTGCCTCTGCAGCCTTGTCACACAGCTTCCAAGTCTGTCCCTTCATCTAGGAAATACATGCAGTGGATAGATGAGATTAAATGCTAGATCAATAAACTAACTAAATAAATTGATTATGGAATCTAGGATTAGGAAAATCAAGGTCACTAGAAAAAGAAAGAAAAATTGAATCACATATACTGTATTGAGACCTAGATGTACCTGCAATTTAAAGCTCACACTGTGAACAGATTTCCTGTCTTTAATGAAGATGATATATTCTCATGAGAGACTACTTCTTATGCTCAGACACAGATTTCATTGTGGATGGCTCCTGTAGTGGTGTAATGCTATCTGGGCACACATCTAGATCTCAACCTTTTTACAGGTAGAGGTAAAAGTTGAATTGACCCTAGATGTCTAGCCTCCACAGCTATGTTGAGGTCAAGATGATAGTTTTTTTTTTTTTTTTTTTTCCTCTGGGAGGCTTGGTGCCTTAACCCAGTAGGTATTCAATAAACACTTAAATGTTGATTAAATGTAATAAAATTCAGGATCATGTAATATGTATGAAATATCTTTTATGGGCTAAGTTTTCTTTCATATCTTTCTTCAAAAATAAGAAAATGGAACCTCAGAGAGTCCATAATGCTTATAAATGGAACAAGAATCATTGATTTTTTGAAGCCCAAGTATAGTGATCTGTCCTCCATACTGACATGCCGGTACTGAGAGGGCCTACAACAAAATCGTTACATAAGACCCTTGTACAGAACATTTTGTATTATTTTTCCCCATATAATTGGAAAAGAAAAAGGGAGGGAAGGAGCTTGTCATGATTTTAAGCAGGCTCACCCTGGCCAGATTTTTATCATGCCTCTTCTTTCACATCTATCTCGACTACAAAATACAGGATCCTTTTAAACAGATTTAAAAGACAAACTGAAAGTCAGCTTTAAAATAACTTTTTAAATGTCATCAAGTTATATTTGGAAACTTTATGAATGAGAGCAGTTATGCAATCCCATAATTATGTTCATGAACCTTTCCAACAAACATGCAATTCATAGTTACAATATTTTCAAAAGACATATGTGAAAATGAATAAACAAAAATAAAGACAATTGTGAAATTTCATCTAGTGAAAATAGATTTTTAAAATTATGTTACTAAGAGTATTTTTGAAGCAAGACAGCTTGAGTCTTCCTAAAGGACTGAAATCAGAGGAAGTTTTGAAATGTTTCTGTATTTTATATTATTTGTACTTTAGCATAATCATAAAATCTATTTTATTATAATATGTGGTATAATAGAGTATAAAAAAGATTGGTTATACAATGCAAAACTGGTAACCTAAGAATCACGTTTCAACATTTCTGCAATAAATAAAAATTTATAAATGTTGTGGAAAAATCAGCGGGCAGAACCACAGAAAAATGATGTCTTCAGATTACAGAACTGCACTTGAAATGCTGCATTTCCTAAATTTTGTTATAATTAAATATGTATACACATCCAACCCTTTATTTAAAACTGCCCATCTATTGTTGGAACAGCTGGGTAGAAAATGTATTAGAAAGACTCTTTAACTCCACCATCTGCTTCTGCAAATGTGAAGATCTCTGAGTTCATGATTCTTAATCAGTCCATTTAAACATGAACAACTGTTTCACAGTTAAGAAAGCGATGCACATACCTGTGGACTACATTTTCTTAATGTTGAATGTTTAAGTAACATAAAGTGGTCAGTGGATTATGCCCTGATCCTTCCTTCCATTTCGTCTAACACAGTCATCCTTACACCTCTCTACTTACTAATCTTGACATTATCCTGCCCAAAAACCTTCTATGACTTCTTATGGACTGCTGAATGAAATTATGACGTTTTGTCATTGCTTTCAAGACTCTCCTTAATTAAATCTCGTACTCATGCCCAGCTAGCCTTCTACAAATACCCAAAGCCCTAGTCTTGAACCTTTCATCAAAATCAACTGCTCTTGGTCATGCATTTCTTACACTCTTCTTCCCCTATCTTTACATGCTCCAGTTTCAGATGCCATTCAATGTGCTGCTAAAATGCTGCCTTGTTCATGAAGCATATTTTTCACTTTCCAGTGGAAGAAATTTTTCTATTTCCAAAATTTCCATAAAATTAAAAATATATATTTCATAGTGCATAGCATTTTTTACATTGCCATTTTATATCCTTTACTAGACTATAACCACTTGGACTTCTAAGCCCTATGTTTGCTTTCTGTAACCTTCATAGAATTAGAAGTACGATTCTCCTTGGCATATGGTAAATAGTTTAAGACTTACAAAAATATCACTTGTAGTACAAATAATTCTTATGCGTTCTTCACTCAAATTCACCAAATGTTGGCATATTACATAAACAAGTACAATTTTTCAACACCAGGGAACACCATTTCTAAACTATTAACTAATCCATTGACCTTTTTCAAAGTTTATCAATTGCCCCACTAAAGTTTTCTATAGGCAGGAATCTCATTCAGCATCATATACTGCATTTACTTCTTATATCATCTTACATGTATTTTAATTTAGGACAGATTTTCAGCCTTTGTTTTTGATGACATCGTGACTTTTGAAGAATACTGGCTGATATTGGTAGGCTTTGTTCCCCACCAAAATCTCATCTTCAATTGTAATCCCTATGTGTGGAGGATGGAAAGTGATTGGATTATGGGGGCGGTTTCCCTCATGTTTTTCCTGTGATCATGAGTGAATTCTCACGAGACTAGATGGTTTTATAAGTGTTTGGCAAGTTCCTCCTTGGCTCACACCTCTCTTTTCTGCCACCTTGTGAAAAGAAGGTACTTGCTTCTACTTACACCATGATTGTCAGTTTCCTGCGGCCTCCACAGCCATGTGGAACTGTGAGTCAATCAAACCTCTTTCCTTTATAAATTACTCTGTCTCAGGCAGTTGTTTATAGCAATGTGAGAATAGACTAATACACTGGCTAATTGTTTTACAGCATATAGCACAATTTGCTTGGGTCCATGCAACTCCTGATCATATTTAATGTGTAGATTAGGCCTTTATAGTAAGAACACAATAGAAGTTATTTTCAGCCTTCTTGGGACACAATATAAAGGAGTTCATGATATTGACTTGTCTCATTACGTTAGTGTTCAATTTGTGCACTTGGCTAACGTTATTTTTATCAGGTTTCTCCACTATACGCTTACTATTTTTACTATGTAATGGTTAAGTACATTGTAGAATGATACTTTTAGAATATGAAAATATCCTATTTCTCATGACTTACACACACTAATTTTAGCATTTAATGATGACTGAAACTATTATTATTTTGGTGTTTACGAAAGGATAATTTTTTTTCCATTTTTTTTCACTCTTTCTATATAAATTCAAATTCTGCCATGGGGAATAAATAGCTTTCTATTGCCTTCCTTATTTCTTTATATTTAGTTATTTTTCTTTCTTATTGACTTATGGATGTTTGTTCAACTAATATTTTAATAAGATTTAAATATATCTTAGAGCAATATATACATTTTTAGAGAATATATGTTTAAGATTCAGTTGGACACTGTGCTCAATGTTTCACTTGTTTCCACTATTAATTGTCACAGTAACCCTAAGAGGTTGGTAGTATTACCATACTCATTTCAAAGATGAGGAAGCTGAAACACAGGGAAATTCTGCCCAAGTTACTCTACCATGAGTGAGAGTTGAGATTAGGACCTCAGCAATCTGGCTCTAGATTCCATGCTCTTAACAAGAAAAATAAATTTAATCTAATAAGGCTTCCTGAGAATCAGAAGTAGTTTTTCTTTCTCTTATCATTAGTACATCTTCAACCAAAGCCAGTATGTCCACAAGGCATGCTCAGATCTCAGCGTCAGGGACAAGTAGGTGGTGAAAGAAGCTAGAAACAGGCAGAATTTGCTCCCAAGAGGAAAGGACTTGGCAGGTTGGATGAAGATAATCTAGCCGCAGAGTCAAGCCTTAGCGAAGATGGTGGAGCAATCTGAGATATACCAGAATATGGTTCCATCATAGGCCAAACGGGGTCTATTGGTGGTACCCTCCTGCTGTACTGTCTTAGGAAAGTTCATTGCTGTAATAGATTAGGATTGTATACTGTGGGTCCAAGAGAGAAGAATCACTATACCTGTAGCAATTAATTAGTGAAAGATAGAAGGCAGACCAAGAGTTGGGAAACTAGGCAGCAACCACAGCTTAGGAGGAGTTCAGTGGTAGATAATTAAACGATATTTATGATGAGAATAATCAATATTGGCCGGGTGCAGTGGCTCACGCCTGTAATCCCAGCACTTTGGGAAGCCAAGGCGGGTGGATCACAAGGTCAGGAGATTGAGACCATCCTGGCCAACGTGGTGAAACCCTATCTATCTATCTCTATAAAAAAAAAAAAAAAAGAAAAGAAAAAAGAAACAAAGAAAGAAAATAATCATTATCAGTGTGGCTATTCAGGACGAGCTTACGTCACTGGTCTGGAATACCATGAAGATAATCAAACTACAGAGTAGAGAATTGAAGCAAAAATTCAGTTTTCCAAGTGAACCAGTACAGTTCAGACAATGTAATATTGCAACTTGGAAACTGCACAACTTGAAGGCACTGGCTTCTGGTAGGTGTAGCAACACAGTAACCTCACTGCCAGGGTTAGACCTAGAGTGATTAGACTTTTTGCTAAACTTCATTTGGTCGGGATGAGACTTCTGACATTCTTACTGCTCCTTCCAGGAAAGTCTTTACAGTTCCAATTCAAAACCTGTAAATATTTGAGCCTATACATGGGGTTCTTTTGTTCATTTATCCTTACATTCATGCATTCACTCTTTATCAAACACATACAATGTGCCATGCAAATATGCAGGGTATAGACCATGACCACCACGTAATCTATACTATCAAGTGATTTATTTTCTAGTGAGATAATTCTCTAATAGTAAGTACAGAATACACATAGAAAGGAGTAGTGAATCAAATTTCTGATGGTGTATGTGGGTGGGAGGGTTAAGAGAGGGTTTCCTGGAGGAAGTACATGCACCTGTGTGGATAATGGAGTCAGTGAAATGTAGACCAGCACCAACAGGAACATACACCTGTTATAAAAGCAAACACATTTAAAACAATATGAAAGTGGCCCAGCAAGATAACTGCCCCAGTCAAAGAACTTCATGAAAACCACCCCCACTGCCATCTGATTAGCACGTTCAACTGTCGTGAAGTGGAAGGAAGGTTAGGCTGTGCTACAGATATTTATAGACTCTTAAATAGCTGTAAAAGCATGGTATTGAATGACATTTGTGTTACCCCTTGCCTAATAATAGGGATTAGAGCTGCAGAAGAGCTAGGCAGTCATGGAGTTCAATCTCGGATCATTTCTAATTCTAGAAAGGTGTAATAATAATTTTGCACATTTGCATAATACTTTATAAAGCACTTTCATAGCCATTATCTTGTTTGATCCTCAAAACAATTTTCTGAAATAAGCAGGAATAATATGATCAAAATTATTATTTCCCAGAGGAAACATAAGAAGGTAGGAAATTTAAGTTAATGGCTAGAGACAGTAACACTAAGGAGTGGAGTCAAATCTGGAATCCAGATTTCTAACTTCTCCTCCAATGTTCTTTCCATCCAATGTTACTACTTCCTCTAACTTGCTAACCAAGGGACAGCTTATACTTAGCAACTGAGAGTCTAATATCCTCTCGTGGTGACTCTTCAGGTATTTATTGTTTCTTTCTATGAAGAAGCGACAAGGAGAGGGAGAAATCGTGTTACATAGAGAAAACACTTCAAAGCATGACCTCTCTGAAACACCTATCTTAGTTTCTCTTTGGGAGTTTGCAGAAAAGGCATATTTTTGTCCTTACCTTAGGCTTTCTATTTGAGAATCTGTGGGTGTGAGGAATGCATTTTTAACAAGCCCATTTGGGACTATGGATGCAATCTGGAAACTGGACAAGTAATTACAGAACTCACCCTACAGTTTTGATAGGCTCTGCCATCTAAGTCCCCTCATCCCAGTCAGAATAGATGAAGCAAGAAAATAGGTGAGGAGGAAGCTCTAGTCAGCTCCTCTTCATGCAGAAGTAGCACCAAGGACTGGTATTAGAGAGGATATGGCCCCCGATAAATACTACCAATTTCTGAAAAGATGCATATAACAACAGCAAGCTTACTGTGAAAATACATCTTCAAGGAAACTCTCCTAGGCTCTCCTTCCAACAGAATTGCCATTCGTTTAGCTCTGTTTTATAGAAACCCCATATCTGTCCTTCCATGGGCTATGACAGTAGGACCCACAGTTTTAAGTAAAAAGAGTAATGGACCATCTCATTTCTTCTATAAGAATCCAGTAGGCAAGTAAATGTGTAAAGCCCTGAGGACTATATCAAGAGAAAATATCCACTCAAGCTGCCACTACTTGGCACCAAACTGGGTACACAATAGATCTCATGTTATGTTCAGGTTTTACTAGTACAAGATTCTTGGGGGAAGGAGAAAGTAGAGGGCAGATGATATTTTCATAACCTGAGTATAAGGGAACTTTATCTCAATCTCAGTTGTCAAACATCTAGGATATCCACATTTTACTTCCTATGCCAAATAATTTGCCTCACTGATGGATAAGTTCAGGATAATTGGAAATGACAGAGCCAGGCCTTTCCCAAAATGATCCTCGAAGGCAACCTCCTCACACAAGGCATTGTATCTTTTCTTCTGTGGGTTCTCACAGGCCAAACAGGCTTGCAGGATTCAGTGCCAGTGAAACAGATATGATTACAAAGCCTCAGGATAAGCCTTAGGCTATTTTACCAGGATCCAAATTATCAGTGAACCAAACAGCCTGGCTGGAGGAGATTTGAGACAAATAAAATCACATTGCATTATATCAGAAACCTAACAACAAATTTCCACAAGAAATCACTAACCAAAAATGGCAGATTGTAGCCTCAGAAACAGCAGATACTTCTAATTAGCTTTAGATGATTGACCATACATACAGATTTGGCTATACATGCTAGAAGGAATTGCAGTTAATTGCCAATGGTAATGAAGCTTGTATTGACTAGTCAGACAAACATCAAAAGCAAAATTCAAAGGTGTTTCAAGAAAATACTGAAATGATACTAAGGTTGCTGAACAAGGCAGCTGTCCACATATTTGTTAAGTTAATTGAAGAAGCATATTAGTAAAATTCCACCCTATATGGTAATTTAAAAGGCAGATTAATCACATACCTCCCATTTCCTGAGGTCTAAATTTAAAAATCTAAGACCATAGTTAGATAAATAACTTTGCATCTTCTTGTGGTGGAAAACCAAATGAGAGCAATTTGATTTACATTAAGTATTTTCAAGTGAATAATATTAATGAAAAGCCAGAGGGAAAAATGACAGGAAAAAAATGATACTGAGGCCCTAACAGCAATACATTACAAACAGATAGGGAGACATTAACATCAAGACATTCTGTGCAGCAAACCATTATTTATGACAAGGTCACCTTTGCTTTAAGTAGATATTGAGCAGCCATTGCAAAACAGGCTAGTGGGGACTTCAGAAATCACAAAACCTCGCCCCTTTATTTTACAGCATTTGCAACTGAAACCCAGGAATGAGGAATGGAAGACAAGAAAAGGAACAAATATTGAGCACCTATGGTATAAAAATGCACATTTCTATGCCTTTAACACACCCCACTTTTTGATCCCTGCATGAACCTTGAAAGGCAGGTGTCCCTGGTCTCAGGTCAGGCTTCAGGAAATTAAGGCTTCACAGCAAAAATGGTAGAGTGCACCCTACTGCAACATGCTGACTTTATAAAAAGGAAATAAAGGTGGCTCATTTTGTGAACTAGCACAGCTCTGGTACTAGAATCCAAACTCAGGATTGTTCTGGATTGTTCCTGACTCAGGAATAAACCCATAACAATTCTATTAGAGGCATTTTGAGACTTTCAAAAATAATATCCAGGAACCATTTAAAAAGTGAAAACGTTTGGCAAACATTGAGTTTAAGGCTGAAGTAAGTCTTATGTACTCCAGAATATGTATCTATATGCTTACTCAGAAATAAGAAAGTCTATTAGAGTACATTGATTAATAAGGATGACTGACATTGACTGAAGAGAAAGTATATGCCTGTCTCTACTAGACTATTTTCATTAATACTCAATTATAATTATTATGATATTTTACAGGTAACAAATAAATATACCATAGAATTGTTAAGCCACTTCACAGGTTAGTCAAGAAATGGAAAAGCCAGATTTTAAACCCAGGGTTATGGTCACCCAAAGCTTTTCCTTTTGCTATACCACTCACCTCTCCTGATTTTTCTTTTTCTTCTCTCTCTCTCTCTCTGTCTCTTAAATTAACTAAGACAGGGTCTTGTTCTGTTCTGTCACCTAGGCTGGAGTATAGTGATACAATCACAACTCACTACAGCCTCAACCCCCTGGGCTCAATCCATCCACCCATCTCAGCCTCCTAAGTAGATGGGAATACAGGCACATGCTACCCCACCTAGTGAATTATGTATTTTTCATAGAGACAGGGTTTCACCATTGTGCCCAGCCTGGTCTCAAACTCCTGGACTCAAGCCATTCACCTGCCTCAGAATCCCCAAGTGCTAGGATTACAGGCATGAGCCACCATGCCCAGCCTGGTATTCTTTACTCTTCACTGGATTTCTATAACATCCTCAGTCTGAGCAGTTCATTTGGACCTTTGCCTTGTTATGGATCTTATAAATTCTATCTTTTATTTTCTTCATATCTTCTAACTCCTATGATTCTTTTCTGTACCAGTCTTGTGTTTCCAAGAAGATGGAAAACTTAAGTACCTCTGTTTCATTCCAACACTCAGTATGGCACCTCACAGATTGTTGGCAGAGCAAATGTCATCTGTTAGAGGAGCTGCTCTTGGTAGGCTCTAGTGATAAAGCCTCTAGCATCCAAACCCACCTCAGCTTTTTTATTCACTTTCTGCTCATGCTGAGAAATTCCTGAGGCATTCAAGAAGCAGGCATTTCTAAAAAGCCCCATCTACTACTTAAGTGACCTTGGGCACATTATTTAGTCTCTCTGTGTCTCAGTTTCCTCATCTTTAAAATGAACCTGAGACCACATATCTCAGAAGCTTAAGTAAAAACCAGAAGAAATAATTATTTGTTGAGTATCTGGCATGTAATAAGCTCACAATAAATGTTGATCATTATGGCCCCCTTTGGTTCCAATCTTTTCTAAAAATCCTTAAATCATCCTTGGATTGATAATCCTTGGAATCCCTGTGTTCCCCTTTGACCTTTTTGACATGTCTGAACAAACACCTTAGCTCAGATGTTGTCTCTCTAGGAATAGCATCATCATTGTTGTTACTCACACAGCTCTGGCTGGGTTAATAATACATTTTTTTGTGTGTTTCCTCTGAAATATATATAGACTTCCACGATAACTTCTACAACACTGTAAGATAGTTTTTTCCCCTTCGATTTGCCTTTTTTCTTATTACTGGGCAAAAATGTGCTTGACAACAGTGATAGTACCTAAGGTATCTTTGTTTAGTGTGATTTTAGTATACCAGTGTTACATTTGTACCGAATTAATCCCAGATATCATATACAAATTATTCCTATACGATAGTGGACAATTTATTTTCTTGAGGTAGAAATGGGATTCAATTTGTATTCAGTGATTTTGGAGACAAAAATCCCATGAGTTTAAGCCAACAATTTTTCCCAATATATGAGGTGATTCATGTTCACCTGTATTCATCATATACCAACTGGTTATTAAATGAAAATAAATTATCAGAGTTTATGATTTCTTACTACAGTCAGATTGTTATTATGCTAGAATAGCTATTTCCTATATATTCACACATCAAAAATGGTTGTAAGCAGAAAAAAAATGTAGCACACAAGAAGTAGAGAATAGGCCAGGCATGGTGGCTCATGCCTGTAATCCTAGCACTTTGGGAGGCCAAGATGGGCGGATCACCTGAGGTTGGGAGCTCTAGACCAGCCTGACCAAACATGGAGAAACCCCATCTCTACTAAAAATATAAAATTAGCTGGGCATGGTGGCACATGCCTGTAATCCCAGTTACTAAGGAGGCTGAGGTAGGAGAATCGCTTGAACCTGGGAGGTGGAGGTAGCAGTGAGCCAAGATCGTGTCATTGCACACCAGCCTGGGCAACAAGAGCAAAACTCCACTCCACTAAATAAATAAATAAATAAATAAGAAGTAGAGAATAAAGAAGTTATGGCTGCTGTTGCCAATATCAAAATTTAAAAATTTAATGAAGTCAAGAAACCTACCCATAAAAATTTAAAAATCAGTGAAGATACCATTTAGACCTTATGTTTCTTACTGAGATGTTCAGGTACAGAGACTATCCAATTCAAACAGAATTTTAAAAAAATATTATATATTATTATTTACTTTGAAATGAACAAGATTCACAAAGTAAGTATACTGTGAGTATAATATTGTCATTCCATAAGCAAGATACCCTGTTCTCTAATTATTTTAATGAGAAAATTTCATTTTTAATCACCGTCTTTTTCTCATTAACACCACAGGCTGCCAACCTGGTTTCCCATTTCCTGGTGGTGAGGAGTTAAGGCTTCAAAACATTTTCAAAAACACAGCTCATGTTAGAGTACGATTGCAAAATGTTTTCCACAAGGTTCTAATGATTTATTCATATACATGCGGTTTTCTCCATGTCAGTGTGAACACAGCATAACAAGCTGGGTAACACATTCCTTAGACTTAAACATCAGATAAACAGAATATAACTGAAACTGACCTAAGACTTGGAGTGGTTGTAGAACCAAGATAAATGCCTGAATTTTGATAAACATGAAGTTTCTTACTTATGTTCCCATCAAACTACCAGATTACTAGATCCTACTAGAATATTTCTGAACTCTAGGCTGGATATGTACCTCTAAATTTTAAAAAGGCTCTCTAGATGATAGACATAGACAGTAAAGTGTAAGGACTACAGAGTGGTTTCCTAAACATGGAAAGGTGTCAAGTAGTTCTTCCATATCTAACGTGGAAACAGATAAGAAAAAATCACTAGAATATACACATTTTATTTCTCAGAATTTGTGGTAAGAAAAAAAATGAGTGCAGTTTTTCTAACTGGTTATTGGGGGAAAATAAAAGATCACATAACAAGGAGTAACACAGAATATTGGACTAAAAACATACAGAAATACAATTTTAATAATCGTTTCACCATCTTCTGCTTAGAAACTGATTTTTGTTTTTTATTAAAATTAATTATTCATTTACCCAAGATAGCCAATTAGAAGCAGCTGCGGTCTTCAGCACTCATGGGGAAGAATGTAAAAGGGCAAGTAAATTCAGCATCTTCAACTGGAATATCCAGGTTCTTGCACTGGGACTGACTAAGCAAACAACCTAACCCACAAAGAATGAAGAAAAGCCAGAGGTGAAGCATTTTTCACCCTGGGTTGGCAGGAAGCCAAAGGAACCCCCATCCCAAGGCAAGGGAAGCAGTGAGTGAGTGTACAACCCTGCCCAGGAAACCACACCTCTCCCATGGATCTTTGAAATCCATGGATCAAAAGATCTCCTAGTGAGCCCATGCCACCAGGGCATGGATCTGATACACAGAACTGTGTGGAGTCTCAGCAGATCAGCCACTCAGGCACAGACAGAGACTGGGAGTTTTATATAATCCAGTTCTGGGATTCCTAGCAAGGCATGAAAGGCATCCATACATATCCCTAGGAAGGGAGCTTAATCCAGGGAGCGAAGCAGTACTGTCCTGCAGGTCCTACTTACATGGCACCTCACAAGTTAAGAACCACTAGCTTGGAATCCGAGGCAGCCAACAGCAGTGGGTTGGGGTCTGCCTGAGATAGGTCTGAGTTCCCAGGGGGAGGGGTAGCCATAATCTCTGTGGTTCAGCTGAGTCAGCTGCTCCAGCCTGTAGGCTGTGGAGAACACAAGTGGTCTTGATGAGAAAGGGTTGATCCCAATGCGGTATACCTGCTCTACCAAAAATCATCCAGACTGCTTCTCTGGTCAGGTCCCTGATCCCGTTCCTCCTGACTGAGTGAGACCTTCCAATGGGGATCTCCAGCCACCTCCTACAGGTGAATGCAGGCTGGCAACAGGTCAGTACCCCTGGGACCAAGCTTCCAGAAAAGAAACTGGCTGCCATCTTTGCTGTTTTGCAGCCTTCACTGGTGATACCTCCGGGTATGGGAAAAACTGAGGCAACTGGGGTCTGGAGTGGACCCCCCAGCAAATCATAGCAGCCCTATAGAAGAGTGGCTTGACTTAAAAGGAAACCAACAACAATAATATCAGCAACAACAAAAAACCCACAAAAACCCCATTCAAAGATCAGCAACCTCGAAGATCAAAGGTAGATTAGCCCACAAAGATGAAAAAGAATAAACACAAATATGCTGAAAACACAAAAAGCCGGAGTACCTCTTCTCATCTTAATGGTTATAACACCTCTCCAGCAAGGGCCCAGAACTGAACTGAGGCTGAGATGGCTGAATGGATAGAAGCAGGCTTCAGAGGGTGGGTAATAACAAACTTCACTGAGCTAAAGGAGTATGTTGTAACCCAATGCTAAGAAAAAACAAATCATGATAAAACAATATTGGAGCTGATAGCCAGAAGAGCCAGTTTAGAGAGAAACATGACTGATGTGATGGAGATGAAAAACACAAGAGAACTTCAAATGCACTCACAAGTATCAATAGCAGAATAGACCAAGTGGAGAAAAGAATCTCAGACCTTGAAAACACTTTCTGAAATAAGACAGAGAGACAGACCAGATTAGATTAAAAAGAATTAAAATAAATTAACAAAGCCTCTGAGAAGTATGGGATCATGTAAAGAGACTGAACGTATGACAGACTGGGGTACAAAAAAGAGACAAGGAAAATGGAACCAAGTGGAAAAAAATACTTCAGGATATCATTTGTGAGAACTTCCCCAACCTAGAAAGATAGGCCAACATTCAAATTCAGGAAATACAGAGAACCCCAGTAAGATACTCCACCAAAAGATCAAGCCAAAGACACATAATCATCAGATTTTCCAAGGTTGAAATGGAAGAAAAAATGTTTGTTAAGGACAGCCAGAGAGTAAAGCCAGGTCACCTACAAAGGAAAATTTATTAGACTAACAGTGGGCCTGTCAGCAGAAACCCTACATCCCAGAAGAGATTAGGGGCAAATATTCAACATTCTTAAAGGAAAGAAATTCCAACCCAGAATTTCATATCCACACAACTAAACTTTATAAATCAGGAAACATGCTCTTTTTTTTTTTTTTTTTTGAGACAAGCAAATGTTAAGGGAATTCATCACCATCAGGATTCCCTTGCAAGAGCTCCTGAAGGAAACACTAAATGTGGAAAGCAAAAACCATTACCAGCCATTACAGAAACACACTGAAGTACACACACCAGTGAAACTATGAAGGAACCACACAAACAAGTCAGAAAAATAACCAGCTAGCATCATGATGATAGTATCAAATTTACATATAACAATACTAACCTTAAATGTAAATAGGCTAAATGACCCAATTAAAAGATGCAGAATGGCAAACTGGATAAAGAGCCAAGACCCATTATAAGTGCTGTTTTCAAGAGACCCATCTCACGTGCAAAGATATACATAGTCAAAATAAAAGGATGGAGGAAAAGGAATGCCAAGAAAATAGAAAACAGAAAAAGCAGTGATTGCAATCCTACTTTCTGACAAAACAGATTTTAACCAACAAAGATAAAAAAAAAAAAAGACAAATAAGGGCATTACATAATGGTAAAGTGTTCAGTTCCACAAGAAGAACTAACTATCCTAAATATATATGCACCCAATTCAAGAGCACCTGTATTCATAAAGCATGTTCTTAGTGACCTAAAAAGGGACTTAGACTTCCACACGATAAATTGGGAAACTGTAACAGCCTACTGACAATATTAGATCATTGATATAGAAATCAACAAAAATATGCAGGGTCTAAAACTTGGCACTGGATCAAGTGGCCCTGATAGATATCTACAGAACTCCCCACCCAAATTCAACAGAATATACATTCTTATCACCATATATCACTTACTCTAAAACTGATCTCATAATTGGGAGTAAAACACTCCTCAGCAAATGCAAAATAACTTAAATAACAAACAGTCTCTCAGACCACAGCACAATCAAATTAGAACTCAGTATAAAGAAATTCACTCAAAATGACACACCTACATGAAAATTGAACAACCTGCTCCAGAATGACTCTTGGATAAATAATAAAATTAAGGCAGAAATCAAAAAGTTATTTGAAACGAATGAGAATAAAGAGGCATTTCTGAGATGTTGCTAAGGCATGGTAAAGGGGGAAATTTATACCACTAAATGCCTACATCAAAAAGCTAGAAAGATCCCAAGTTAGAAACTTCACATCTCAACTAAAAGAACGAGAGAAACAAGAGGAAACAAACCCCAGAGGTAGCAGAAGACAAGAAAAAATCAAGATCAGAATGGAAATGAAGGAAATAAAGACAGGTAAAACCCTTGTTTAAAAAAAAAAAAAAACTTAATAGACCACTAGTTCAAAAAGAAGAAAAAAGAAAATAATCAAATAAACATAATCAGAAATGATAAAGGGGATACTACCACTGACCTCATAGGAATTTAAACAACCATCAGAAAATACTATAAACACCTCTATGCAGATAAACTAGAAAATCTAGAAGAAACTGATACATTCCTGGACACATACACCCTCTCAAGACTGAACCAGGAAGAAACTGAATCCCTGAATAGACTAATAATGAGCCCTGAAAATGAGGCAGTAATAAATAAGCTACCAACCAACAAAAGCCCAGGACCAGACAGATTCACAGCTGAATTCTACCAGAGGTACAAAGAAGAGCTGGTATCATTTCTACTGAAACTATTTCAAACAATTGAAAAGGAGTGACTCTGCCTTAAGTCATTTTATGAGGCCAGCATCATCTTCATATCAAAACCTGGCAGAGATACAACAAAAAAGGAAACTTCAGGCCAATATCCTTGTTGAGCATGAATGCAAAATCCTCAATAAAATACTGGCAGGTTGAATCCAGCAGCACATCAAAAAGCCTATCCACCATGATCAACTTGGCTTTATTCTCAGGATATAAGGTTATTTCAACATATGCAAATTAATAAATGTAATTCATCACATAAACAAAAGACAAAAGCCACATGATTATCTGAATAGGTGCAGAAGAGGCCTTTGATAAAATCCAACATTCCTTCATATTGAAAACTCTCAACAAACTAGGTATTGAAGGAACATACCTCAAAATAATAAGAGCCATATATAACAAATCTACAGTCAATATCATACTGAATGGGCAAAAGCTGGAAGCATTCCCCTTGAAAACTGGCACAAGGCAAGGACACCCTCTCTCACACCTTCTATTAAACATAGTATTGAAAATTCTGGCCATGACAATCAGGCAAGAGAAACAAAGAAACGGTATTTAAACAGGAAGAGAGAAAGTTAAATTATCTTTGTTTGCAGATGACATGATAATATATATAGAAAACCCCACAGGCTCAGCACAAAAGCTTATTAAGCTGATAAGCAACTTCATCAAAGTCTCAGGGTATAAAAACAAAGTGCAAAAATTGCTAGCATTCATATGTGTCGACAACAGGCAAGCCACAAGCCAAATCATGAATGAACTCCCATTCAAAGTCGCTATAAAAAGAATAAAATACCTAGGAATACAGTTAACATGGGAAGTAAAGGACCTCTTCAAGGAGAACTACAAACCACTGCGCGAATAAATCAGAGAGGGTGCAAATGAATGGAGAAACATTCTGTGCTCATGGATAGGAAGAAATAATATTGTGAAAATGGCCATACTGTCCCAAGTAATTTATGGATTCAATGATATTCCCATTATACTACCTTTGCCATTCTTTACAGAATTACAATTTTTTTAAAAAAAATTTATATGGAAGCAGAAAAGAGCACAAATAGGCAAGACAATGTTAAGCAAAAATAACAAAGCTGAAGGCATCATGCTACCTGACTTCAAAGTATTCTACAAAGCTACAGTAACCAAGACAGCATGCTACTGGTCCAAGAACAGACACACAGACCAATGGAACACAAGAGAAAACTCAGAAATAAGCCTGTACATCAACAACTACCTGATCTTTGACAAACCTGACAAAAACCAGTAATGGTGAAAAGATCTCTTATTTAATAAATCGTGCTGGAGAACTGGTTAGCCATATCCAGAAAATTGAAACTGGACCCTTTCCTTCACCATATACAAAAATTAAGATGGATTAAATAATTAAGTGCAAAGCCGAAAACTATAAAAACCCTAGAAGAAAATCTAGGCAATACCATTCAGGTCAGAGGCATGGGCAAAGATTTCAGGATGAACTCACCAAAAGCAATTGCAGCAAAAGCAAAAATTGACTAATGGTATCTAATTAAACTAAAGAGTTTCTTCAGAGCAAAATAAACTATCATCAGAGTGAACAGACATCTTACAGAGTGGGGGAAAGTTTCTGCAATCTGTCCATCTGGCAAAAATCTTATATCCAGAGTCTACAAGGAACTTAAACAAATTTACAAGAAAAAACAACCCCATCAAAAACTGGGCAAAGTACATGAACAGACACTTCTCAAAAGAATACATACATGTGGCCAAAAAACATATGAAAAAAAGCTCAACATCACTGATCATTAGATAAATGCAAATCAAAACCACAATGAGATACCATTTCACACCAGTCACTATGACAATCATTAAAAAATCAAAAAACAACATATGATGGTGAGATTGTGAAGAAAAAGGAATGCTGTTACACTGTTGGTGGAAATTCAAGTTAGTTCAACCATTGTGGAAGACAGAGTGGTGATTCCTTAAAGACCTAGAGGTAGAAGTATCATTTGACCCAACAATCTCATTACTGGGTATAAACTCAAAGGAATGTAAATAATTACAAAGATACATGCACACATATGTTCACTGAAGCACTATCCACAGCAGCAAAGACATGGAATTTACCTAAATGCTCATCAATTATAGGCTGGATAAAGAAAATGTGTTACATATATACTGTATTATTCAATTTCCATGCTGATGATAAAGACATTCTTGGGACTGAACAATTTACAAAAGAAAAAAGGTTTATTGGACTCACAGTTCCACATTGTGAGGAAGACTCACAATTATGGCAGAAGTTGAAAGGCACATCTCACATGGTGGGAGACAAGAGAAAAGAGCTTCTGCAGGGAAACTCCCATTTATAAAACCATCAGATTTCATGAGACTTATTTATTATCACAAGAACAGCATGGGAAAGACCCGTACCCATGATTCAATTATCTCCCACTGGGTCCCTCCCACAACACGTGGGAATTATGGGAGCTACAAGATGAGATTTGGGTGGAGACACAAACCAAACCATATCATACACCATGGAATACTATGCAGGCACAAAAAGGAACAAGATCATGTTCTTTGTAGGGACATGATGGATTTGTAAACCATTATCCTCAGCAAACTAATAACAGAAAACCAAACATCAGGTGTTCTTACTTATAAATGGGAGCTGAATGATGAGAACACTTGATGTAGGGAGGGGAATAACACATCCTGTCAAGATGGGGGCAGGTGTTGGTGGAGGGAGAGCATCAGGAATGATTGCTAAAGGAGGCTAGGCTCATTACCTAGGTGATGGGATAATCTATACAGCAAACCACCATGCACATGCTTACCTATATAAAAAACTTGTCAATCTTGCACCTGTACTCTTGAACTTAAAAGTTGAAGAAAATCATTAATTATTCATTATAATGTAGGCATATTGACTTTGCCAGGTGTGGTAGGAAAACAATGTTGGATGTTTTACCAGAATGGAAGGGAACCAGAACCCTCAGGGAGGCACTTTCATATATGAGATTCTCAATGGTGGTCATTAAACTCCTAGACATAGCCTTATCAATTCCTACATTTTCTATAGAAAACTACAATTATTGAGTGTTAAAGTTTTTGAAAATTGTAAGTGCATATGTGAGGGTCTGTATATATGTATGTTCATACATACTATCATCATACTCTTTTACTTTTTTATCCCCTACTAAATTCAAAGATGGGGAAACTCAAAATATACAACTTGTCAAAGCCTGATATCAAATTCTGCAGTTATACTACATTTGGGGTTGGTCTGTTCTCCAAATCCATTGTCTCTGTGCTCTGGCCAGGTGCTCCTAAAGACTTCAGCTTATTTTGGGGTCATCACTCATAGGCTATGCAACTCTAAACAATTTTAGAACACCTCTGTAGGCCTTGCTCTCTTCATATGCAGAACAGAGATCTCTAATCCCCACTTTATCTAGAATTACTGAGATTCAAATGAAATATTATATTGAAAAACATTCTATAGTCCTGCTAAACACTAGAGAAATATAATGGATTAATAATTCTTATAAGAAACTGAAGCAGATGTGTATTTAGATGTTTCAATAAGGCATTTGGAAACAGAAGATATCTCATCAAGGACGAGCTTCGGGATTCTCAAGAATTCAAATTGTAGCTAGCTTCTCCTAATAATTTCAGAAAACAGAGTCTCAGAGAAGTTGGTACAAGATACCATAAATTAATATATCTGAAACAGAAAAAAATATGAAGTAGAACAACAACATGGTCAATGTTAACATGAACTTGACCAAATTAATCCTTTCATATAAAGTTATGGTTTAAAGATGAGACCTACAATAACTGTGTAAGTTAGGAAAAGTTTTTAATCATACAGTAGGAAAAAAATGAGTTTATGTGAAAACTGTCCTATCACAATGGAAATGTAAGTATCCAGAAAATCAGTATTTTCATTTTATATTTATATAACAATAACAGATGTTAGTATGATTTTTGTGCAAACTCTATATCTACCCCTGCTAAGAGAAATATAATTAAAATAATTTATGTAATTATAGTATGGCTAGACAGTTCACAAGTTAGAGATACAGCAGATTTTTTCTATGCCCAAATATGGCCTCTATGATCTTTAAGTAGTTCTGACATTTACCAGGACCCATTTGCCTCCAAAGGGAGAATTAAATAATTTTGAATGTAGAAGCTGCCCTGGAGAATATTGAATCCGGCACTTTCATTGTCAAGGTGAGAATTCTGTACCTTAAAAAGTGTGAGGATTTACACAGAGTCACACAGCAAATGAATGCCAAAACTAGGATACTATGCCAGGTTTTCTAACGACAGGCCCAGTGATGTTTTCCCTAAATTTCTTACTAAAACAAAAGCCATAAAAAATATGACTCTACACAACAGAGGTTGGCACTGATTGTCCTTATCATGAGCAAGGCTTATATTCACTTCTTTTTTCTGCTCCTAGCAGCCGTTTTCTACCCCTACATTCTACCCATCTAGGGATTGGTGATGTATGAAAACTCACAGATTTAGAAATGTTTGCTTCCAACAGACATGGAAACAGCCTTATTATTTAGCATTCTAACAGTCTGACACTGTTTCTTATTATTCCAGTTCCAGTTTCATTTTCAGTAAAATTGCCATTTAGAATAAAGAAATACTAGTGATGAGTGGTTGCAAATGGAAGAGATCTTATAAATCATGTATTCCAATACTCAAATTTACAGATGACAAACTAGAACCCAGAGATTTTCTGTCTCATCCAAAGACAGAAAATCAGTAAAAGGGTCTACATTATAATTCAAGGCTTTTGGGTCTCAGATCTTTTCATTTTCTACGTCTGTGCTGTCATATTCACTCAGCAAGCATTCACTAGGCAGTTATTTATATGGTGTTTGTGGTTATGAAATCAGAGCTAAAACCTCAGCATGACAAGATTTTGTAAAAAATATAAAGTAGAATTAATATGTCTCACATACTATATGATTTTTTCTTTGTGAGTTTCTATAAAGTATAAATGATGAATAAATATGAAGTTATACAGTAACTTTGTTATATATAATATATACATATATACATGTACACATATACACATATATGCATAATATATACACAATACATATATATTACATATATAACATGCATATATATATTATAAAATTATAAATTATACATTATGTATTATACATTAAAATCAGTAAAACTGAAAATAGCACAATAGAAATGATTGAGTCTAAGGAACAAAATGAAAAAAGGTAGAAGAGTAAAAAGAAACTAAGGGACCTGTAGGACAATATCAAGTTAGATAGCCTATGTACTGTGGCAGTCCCAGAAGAATAAGAGAAAGGATGAGAGAGAATATTTAAAGAAAAAAATGGCTGAAAACTTCACATATTTGATTAAAGATGTGAATATTAAACATCTAAGAAGCTCAATGAACTTCAAGTAAAAGGAACTCAAACTGACACCAAGATACATTAAAATCAAACTTTTTCATGAAAAAGACAAAGAGAAAACAATCAGAAATAAGAGCCTCATCATATCCAGGAGGGCCTTGAAAATAATATGAGCAGATTTTTCATCCAAAAATACTTGAGACCAGGAGCTGGGGAAAAAATATATATTTAAAGCACTAAAAGAAAGAAACAATCTGTCAAACAAGAATTCCACACCTGGCAAAAATATCCTTTGAAAGTTCGGGAGATACACTGCAGCTTCTCTTGGGACTGCAGCCACCCTCTGCATCATTTTGCCAGTGCACGTGTATGCAGGTAGATTTTTGCATTCTCAGCCCTGCTAGCACGTGTGTGCATGTGCACCCTGCCATGCTTCTGCTGCTTGTGGAGTGCATTCCACCTCACTTCCCTCATCCTTCTGCCACTGCAGTTGGAGCCTTTGTGAACACAGAGAATGACAGCTTCACCCCCACCAGTGTTGTGCTCCTGCAACAACACTGCCATCAGAGTGCAATTAGTATGGTGAATGGTGGAACTACCCCTGAGCAGCCACAGGGGGTGCACATAGATCTGTGTCTACCAGTGTCCCACCCCCTTCCTAACATGACCACCAGTGGAGTCACACACACAGTCACCAATAAGGGGTGCCTTTTCCCAGTCATGCTGCCTCCACCACTGCTATAAATGCCATACAGAGGCAGGAACCTCATCACCCACTAGCACCCTGCTGCAGCCAATGAGTGTGCACCCCACCATAATGTAATTGCAAGTATTAACCTCTGCCACTGGCTCATGTGAACAGGAATGGATCCTGCTTCCAATAGCCCTACAAAATGCTTTGGCCGGCACCTCCCACTGGAGTTTAGGGACCAATGATCCAAAAGCACCATGGCTTCCCCATCCCCTACCCAGTATAGTTTCTAACCTCGAGGATTCAGAGAGGAAAGTCACACTTACAAGTACCCTACAGTTAGAGCACACAGTCCAGGAGTTGGAAGCTGAGCCTTAGTCTCCTAAAATTTTTGAAGAACAAGTCAATCAACTGAACCCACCTTATACCTACAATCAAATCCTCAAAGTTAACAGATAGGATAAAAGAAACAAAAAACCCATCCAAAGGACAGCAACTTCAAAGATTGAAGGAACAGCAGTCTACAAAGATGAGAAAGAACAAGCACAAGAACTCTAACTCAGAAAGGCGGAGTGCCTTCTTTCCTACAAATGACTGCACTACCTCTCCAGCAAAGGGTTCTCAATCAGGCCAAGATGTCTGAAATGAAAGTAGTATTTGGAATTGGGTAGGAATGATCATTGAGATGTAGCAGTACATAAGCCCAATCCAAGGAATCTAAGAATCACAATAAAATGATACATGAGCTGACAGGCAAAATAGCCAGTATAGAAAAGTATGTAAACAACCCGATAGAGCTGGAAAACAAACAGCAAGAATTTCATAATGCAACTGCAAGTATTAACAAGTAATAAGCAAAATAGACCAAGCTGAAGGAAGAGTCTCAGAACTTGAAGACTGGCTTTCTGAAATAAGACAAACAAGAATAGAGAAAAAAAATGAAAAAGAGGAAACAAAATTTCAGAGAAATAAGAGATTATGTAAAGAGACAAAGCCTAAGACTCATTGGTGTCCTTGAAAGTGATGGGGAGAATGGAATCAACTTGGAAAATGTATTTCCGGATATCATTCATGAGAGCTTTTACAACCTAGCAGAGAGGCAAATGTTTATATTCAGGAAATACAGGGAACTCCAGTAAGATTCTTCACAAGAAGATCATCTCAAGACACGTAAGAATCATCAGATTTTCCAAGGTCAAAATCCAATAATATATATTACTGGCAGCTAGAGAGAAAGCTCAGATCACTTACAAAGGGAAACACATCATGCAAACAGTAGAATTCTCTGAAGAAACCCTACAAGCCAGGAGAGATTAGAGCCAATATTCAACATTCTTACAGAAAACAAATTCGAACCCAGAATTTCCTATCTGGCCAAACTAAGCTTCATATGTGAAGGAGAAATAAGATTCTTTTAAGACAAGCAAATACTGAGGAAACTTGTTACCACCAAATCTGCCTTACAACAACTTCCAAAGGAAGAACTAAATATGGAAAGACCATTATCAGCCACTACAAAAACACACTGAAATACGCAGACCAGTGACACTAAGAAGCAACCACACAAACAAGTCTACATAATAACCAGCTAATATCATGATGACAAGATCATATCCACACATATCAATACTTAACTTGGATGTAAATGGGCTAAATGCCCCAATTGAAGACATAGAGTGGCAAGCTGGATAAAGAAGCAAGACCCAATGTATGGGTGCTTCAAGAGACCTATCTCACATGCAATGACACAAAAAGGCTCAAACTTAAGGGATAAAAAAAAAAAAATCTACCAAGCAAACAGAACACAGAAAAAAAGCAGGGATTACAATCCTAATTTCAGACCAAACACAATTTAAACCAACAGAGATAAAAAAGAACAAAGATAATGGTAAAGGGTTCAATTCAACAAAAAGAGCTAACTATCCTAAAAATATAGGCACCAAATACAAGAGCACCTTGATTCATAAAGCAAGTTCTTAGGGACCTACAAAGGGACTTAGACTCCCACACAATAATGGTGGGAGATTTTAACACCTCACTGACAGCATTAGACAGATCATTAAGGCAGAAAATTAACAAAGATATCCAGAATTGAAAATCAGCACTGAATCAAATAGACCTGGCAGACATCTACAGAACTTTCCACCCCAAAACAATGGAATATATCTTCTTCTGATTGCCACATGGTACATACTCTAAAACTGACCACATAATAATACATAAAACACCCCTCAGCAAATGCAAAAGAACTGAAATCATCACAACTATTCTCTCATACCTCAATACAATCAAATTAGAAATCAAGACTAGGAAATTCACTCAAAACCATACAATTACATGAAATTGAATAACCTGTTTCTGAATGACTTTTGGGTAAATAATGAAATTGAGGCAGAAATCAAATAGTTATTTCAAACTAATGGAAACAAAGATGCAACATACCAGAATTTCTGAGACATAACTAAGTCAATGTTAACAGGGAAATTTATCACACTAAATGCCCACATCAAAAAGCTAGAAAGATTTCAGTGTAACAACCTAACATCACAACTAAAATAACTAGAAAACCAACTGCAATCCAACTTCAAAGCTAGCAGAAGAAAAGAAATAACTAAAATCAGAGCTGAACTGAAGGAGATTAAGAAACAAACATTCAAAAGATCAATGAATCCAGGAGTTGTTTATTTCAAAAAAATATATAAAATAGATTGCTAGCTAGATTAATAAAGACAGAAGATCTAAATAAATAAAATTAGAAATGACAAAGGTGATTTTACCTTTGACCCCACAGAAATACAAATAACCATCAGAAAATATTGTGAATATCTCTATGCACACATAGTAGAAAATCTAGAAGAAATAGATAAAGTCTTGGATACATGCATTCTGCTAAGACCCAACCAGGAATAAATCAAATCCCTGAACAGACCAATAACAAGCTCTGAAATTGAATCAGTAACAGCCCACCAAAAAAAAAAAAAAAAAAAAAAAAAAAGCTCAGGATCTGATTGGATTCACAGCCTAATTCTACCAGATGTATATAAAAGAGCTGGCATTATTTCTACTGAAAATATTTCAAGATATTGAGGAGAGAATCCTGCCTAACTCATTCTATGAAGCCAGCATCATCTTGATACAAAAACCTCACAGAGATACAATGAAAAAAAAATCATCAGGGCAATACCCTTTATGAACATTGATGCAAAAATCCTCAATAAAATACTAGCAAACCAAATCCAGCAGCTCATCAAAAAGCTTATCCATCATGATCAAGTAGGCTCTATCCCTGGGATGCAAGATTGGTTCAAGGGATGCAAATCAATAAATATGATGAATCACATAAACAGAACTAATGACAAAAAACACATGATTATTTCAATAGTTGTAGAAAAGGCTTTCAAAAAATTCAATACTGCTTCATGTTAAAAATTCTTAGTAAACTAGTTATTGAAGGAACATAACTCAAAATAATAAGAGTCATCTAGGACAAACACACAGCCAACATCATACTGACTGGGTAAAAGCTGGAAGAATTTGCTTTAAAAATCGTCCCAAGATGAGGATGCCCTCTCTCACCGTTTGTAATCATTGTAATATTGGCAGTCCTGGCCAGAGGAATCAGGCAAGAGAAAGAAATAAAGGACATCAAGTAGGAAGAGAGGAAGTCAAACTATCTCTGTGTGCAGATGACATGATTCTATAGCTAGAAAACCCCATAGTCTTGGCCCAACAGCTCCTTAAGCTGATAAATAACTTCATCAAAATTGTAGGCTACAAAACCAACATTAAAATGTTGCTAGCATTCCTATACACTAACAACCATCAAACCAAGAGCCAAATCAGAAACACATCCCTAGTCACAACCTCTCCCTAAGAATAAAATATCTAGGAATGCAGCTAACCAAGGATGTGAACGCTCTCTACAAGAAGAATTACAAAACACTGCTCAAAGAAATCGGAGATGACACAAACAAATAAAAAATTATTCCATGTCGATGAATAGGAAGAATCAACATCATTAAAATGGCCAGACTACCCAAAGTAATTTATAGATTTAATGGTATTCCTATCAAACTACCAATGATATTCTTCACAGAACTAGAAAAAAACTATTTTAAAATGTATATGAAACCAAAAAAGAGCCTGAATAGCCAAGGCAATTCTAAGCCAAAAGAACAAAGCCAGAGACACCACACTACCAGACTTCAAACTATACTACAGGATTACAGTAACCAAAAGAGCATGGTGCTGATACACAAACAGACATATAGACCAACATAACATAATAGGGAGTCCAGAAATAATGCCATACCTACAGCCTTCTGATCTTTGAAAAAGCTGACAAAAAAGCAATGGAGAAAGGACCCTCTGTCGAATTAATGGTACTGGGATAGATGGCAGAAGATATGCAGAAGATTCCAACTGTTTCCCTTTTTTAGACCACATACAAAAATCAACTCTAGATGGATTAAATACTGAAATGTAAAACCCCAAAAGCCCTGGAATACAACCTAGGCAATAGCATTCTAGACATAGGAATGGGCAAAGATTTTATGACAAAGACACCAAAAGCAACTGCAGCAAAAGCAAAAACTGACAAATGAGATCTAATTAAACCTAAGAGCTTCTGCACAGCAAAATAAACCATCAACTGGGTAAACCAATAACCAACAGAATGAGTGAAAATTTTTGCAAACTGCATCTGACAAAGGTCTAATATCCAGCATCTATAAGAAATTTAAACAAATCTAGTAAAAAGGAAACAACCTGATTAACATATGGACAAAGTACATGAACACTATTCACAACAATACATATTTGCAGCCAATAAGCATAAGAAAAAAATACATATTTGCAGTCAACAGGCATAACAAAAAAATTCAATGTCACTGATCATTAGAAAAATGCAAATCAAAACCATAATGAGATATCATCTCACACCAGTCAGAATGACTATTATTAAAAAGCCAAAAAATAAAACATGATAACAAGGTTCCTTAGACAAAGGAAAACATATACTATTAGTGGGTATGTAAATTAGTTCAACTATTGTGGAAAGCAGTGTGGTACTTCCTCAAAGAGCTAAAAGCAGAAGTATCATTTGACCAATTAATTTCATTACTAGGTACATATGCAAAAGAATCTAAGTTGTTCTGTCATAAAGACACATGCACATATAAGTTCAATGCAGCATTAGTCATAATAGTAAAGACATGGAGTCAACCTAAATGCCTATCAATGGTAGATAGACTGGATAAAGAAAATGTGGTACATATGCACCATGGAATATCATGTAGTCATAAAAAAAATGAGGTCATGTCCTTTGGAGGAACATGGATTTGACTGGAGGGCAATATCCTTAGCAAACAAACATGGGAACAGAAAACAAAATACTGCATGTTCTCAATTACAAGTGAGAGTTAACTGATGAAAACACATGGACACACAGAGTAGAATAAAGGCATGGGAGAACACCAGGGAGAGGAGTGGAGAAGGAGGGAGAGGATCAGAGAAAATAACTGATGAGTACTAGGCTTAATACCTGGGTGACCACATAATCTGTATAGCCCCCATGATATGAGTTTACCTAAATAGTAAACCTGCACATGTACCCCTGAACCTAAGATAAAAGTTTAGAAATTGAAGGAGATATTAAGGCATTCTAAGACAAATAAAAGCTGAAGGAATTAATTAGCACCAAATCTTTTCTACATGAAATAGGCCTTGAGGGGGTCCTGTAGGGTTAAATTAAGGGACACTAGATAATAATTTCATAGAAGATATAACAATGTCACTAAAGGTAAATATATCCATAATTATAAAAATAAGTACATTGCAACAATGGTTTACAATACCACTTCTTGTTTTCTACATGACTTAATTACATAATCAAACGCTTTAAAATTATTAGTTTAAAGCTAGGATTAACTTTGTTTAGTAAATCTACATTTTATTTTCCTCGTAATTTATAAGACAAATATGTTTAAAGTTTTATTGGTATATATGTTTGGGCTCACAATGTGTAAAATTGTAACTGTAACACCAACAGCTCAAAGGGGTGAGGACAAAGTTGTTAAAAGAACAGAATTTCTATATGTTATCAAAGTTAAACAGGTATAAATTCAAATTACAATGATAAAATGTAAGATGTTAAATGTAACCCCATAGTAACCACAAATAAAATAGCTATAGAGTATCTACAAAAATAAAAAATAAAATTTGTCACAGTAAAAGATAAATACAAAGGAAGATATTAATACAGAAAATGAGGGATTTATTAAGTTACAAGGCATTTAGGAAACAAAAAATTGACAGAAATGAGTCCCTCCTTATCATTCATTGCTGTAAATGTAAATAGATTAATTTCTCAAAGGACAGAGATTGGCAGAATGAACAAAACAACTGATCCTAATCTGTATTGTCTACCAGAGACCCACTGAGATTCAAAGGCACAAATAGACTTAAAGTGAAAGAATGAAAAAACACGCCATGCAAATACAAATGAAAAGACAAAAAATATTACTATATTACTGTTAGAAAAAACAGACTCTAAATATAAAAGTGTTAATGAGACAAGAAGGGCATTACATATTGAGAAAATATGTTCAATACAAGAAGAAGATGTAAACACCTACATACTCAAGAACAGACGATCAAAATATATGAAGCAAAAACTCACAGATTCAAAGAGAGAAATAGTTTTACTATAATGGTTGTAGACTTCAACACCTCATTCTCAATAACAGATAGAACAACAAGACAAAAGATAAGGATGAAAATAAAGACAACAAAATAAACCAAGAGATGTAACTATACAGAAGAACACTCTACCAAACAACATAGATATTCTTTTTATGTAGACATGGTACATTTTCCAGAATAAAACATACATATTTTATCAGAAATTAACCAGAAATTTACCAGGTTTGCTATTTAGGTAAACTCATATCATGGGGGTTATACAGATTATTTTGTCACCCAGGTATTAAGCCTAGTACTCATCAGTTATTTTTTCTGATCCTCTCCCTCCTTCTCCACTCCTCTCCCTGGTATTCTCCCATGTCTTTATTCTACTCTGTGTGTTCATGTGTTCTCATCAGTTAACTCTCACTTGTAAAAAATCTGTAGATTTTTTTACAGAAGTCATACAAAGTTATTTTCTCTGACTTCACAAGTGTGAAATTAGAAATCAGTAAACAGACTAGTTCCACGAAGATGGCCGAATACGAACAGCTCCAGTCTGCAGTTCCCAGCAAGACCACACCAGAAGATGAGTGATCTCCGCATTTCCAACTGAGATACCAGGTTCATCTCATTGGTAATGGTGAGACAGTTGGAACATTCAAGATAGGCAAGCTAAAGCAGGATGAGGCATAGCCTTACCTAGGAGGCGCAAGGGGCCAGAGAACTCTAGCTGCCAGTCAAGGGAAGCCATTAGGGACTTTTCTGGACACTCCAGCACTCTGGCTCAGATACTGTGTTTTCCCTATGGTCTACACAACCCACAGATCGGGAGACACCCTCTGGTGCCTACAACGCCAGCATCCCAGGTTTCCAGCACAAAATTGGGTGGCCGTTTTAGTTGAGTGGCACCTGGAACACCAGTGAGACAGAACCACACATTCCCCCTGAAGAAGGGGGCTGAAGCCAGGGACCCAAGCAAGCTGGGATAGTGGATCCCATACCCATGAAGAATGGCAAGCTAAGATCCACTGGCTGCAAGTTCTTGCAGCCAGCACAGCAGTCTGAGCTCAAACTGGGATGTTCAAGCTGGGTGGGGATTATGTGAAAATACCAAACCTACATTTGGCTGGTGTAGCTGAAAGTGATGGGGAGAATGAAACCAAGTTGGAAAGCACTCTTTAGGATATTATCAAGGAGAACTTCCCCATCCTAGCAAGGCAGGCCAACATTCAAATACAGGAAATACAGGGAACACCACAAAGGTATTCCCCAAAGAGAGCAACCCCAAGGCACATAATTGTCAGATTCACCAGAGTTGATGTAGGAAATAATGCTAAGGGCAGCCAGAGAGAAAGGTGGGGTTACCCACTAAGGGAAGTCCATCAGACTCACAGCGGATCTCTCAGCAGATACCCTACAAGCCAGAAGAAAGTGGGGACCAATATTCAATATCCTAAAAGAAAATAATTTTCAACCCAGAATTTCACATCCAGCCAAACTAAGCTTCATAAGCGAAAGAGAACTAACATCCCTTTACAGACAAGCAACTGCTAAGAGATTTCATCACCACCAGGCCTGCTCTACAAGAACTCCTAAAGAAAGCACTAAACCAGCCACTGCAAATCATACCAAACTGTAATGACCATCAACACTCTGAAGAAACTGCATCAACTAATGGGCAAAACAACCAGCTAGCGTCAAAATGGCAGGATCAAATTCACACATAACAATATTAACCTTAAATGTAAATGGGCTAAATGCCCCAATCAAAAGACACAGACTGACAAATTGGATAAAAAGTAGACCCATCGGTGTGCTGTTTTCAGGAAACCCATCTCACGTGCAAGGACACACATAGGCTCAAAATAAAGGGACGGAAGAAGATTTTCCAAGCAAATGGAGAGAAAAAAATAAAAGGGGAGGGGGTTGCAATCTGACTCTATGATACAGACTTCAAACCACCAAAGATCAAAAGAGACAAAGAAGGGCATTACATAATGGTAAAGAGATTAATGCAACATGAAGAGCTAACTATCCTAAATCTATATGCACCCATTACAGGAGCACCCAGATACATAAAGCAAGTTCTTAATGACCTATAAAGGGACTTAGACTCCCACACAACAATAGTGGGACACTTTAACAACCCACTGTCAATACTAGACAGATCAATGAGACAGAAAATTAACAAGGATATCCAGGACTTGAACTTGGATCTGGACCAAGTGGACCTAATAGACATCTACAGAACTCTCCACCCCAAAACCACAGAACATGCATTCTTCTCAGCTCCACATCTCACTTATTTTAAAATTGACCACATAATTAGAAGTAAAACACTCTTCAGCAAATGCAAAAGAACAGGAATCATAACAAACAGCCTCTCAGACCACAGTGCAATCAAATTAGAACTCAGGATTAAAAAACTCACTTAAAACTACACAACTTCATGGAAACTGAACAACCTGCTCCTGAATGACTACTGGATAAACAATGAAATGAAGGCAGAAATAAAGACATTTTTCAAAACCAGTAAGGATGAGGACACAATGTACCAGAATCTCTGGGATACATTTAAAGCAATGTCTAGAGGGAAATTTATAGCACTAAATGCACACATGAGAAATGAGGAAAGATATAAAATTGACACCCTAACGTCATGATTAAAAGACCGACAGGAGCAAGATGAAACAAATTCAAAAGCTAGCAGAAGACAAGAAATAACTAAGATCAGAGCAGAACTGAAGGAGATAGAGACACAAAAAACTCTTCAATAAATCAGTAAATCCAGGAGCTGGTTTTTTGAAAAGATCAACAAAATAGATAGACTGCTAGTGAGACTAACAGGAAAGAGAAAAGATTCAAATAGATGCAATAAAAAATGATAAAGAGGATATCACCGCCAATGCCACAGAAATACAAACGACCAACAGAGATTACTACAAACACCTCTGTGCACAAACCAGTAAATCTAGGAGAAATGGATAAATTTCTGGACATTTACACCCTCCCAAGACTAAACCAGACAGAAGCTGAATTCCTGTATAGACCAATAACAAGGTGAAGTTGAGGCAGCAATTAATAGCCTACCAACCAAAATATGTCTAAGACCAGATGGTTTCACAGCCAAATTCTACCACAGGTACAAAGATGAACTGGAACCATTCCTTCTGAAACTACTCCAAACAATACAAAACCCTAACTCATTTTATGAGACCAACATCATCCTGATACCATAACCCTGGCAGAAACGCAACTAAAAAAGAAAATTTCAGGCCAATATCCATGATGAACATTGGTGCAAAAACTCGCAATAAAATACTGCAAACCAAATCCAACAGCACATCAAAAAGCTTATCCATCACGATAAAGTTGGCTTCATCCCAGGGATGCAAGGCTGGTTCAACATCCGCAAATCTAGAAACATAATCCACCACATAAACAGAACCAAAGACAAAAACCACGTGATTATCTCAATGGATGCAGAAAAGGCCTTTGACAAAATTCAACACCCCCTTGTACTAAAATCTCTCAATAAACTAGGTATTGATGGATCATATTTCTAAAGTAATAAGAGCTATTTATGACAAACCCACAGCCAATATCATACTGAATTGGCAAAAACTGAAAGCATTTCCTTTGAAAACTGGCAGAAGACAAGGATGCCCTCTCTTACTACTCCTATTCAACATAGTATTAGAAGTTCTGGCTAGTGTTATCAGGCAAGAGAAAGAAATAAATGGTATTTGAATAGGAAGAGAAGACATCAAATTGTCCCTGTTTGCAGATGACATGATTGTATATTCAGAAATTCCATTGTCTCAGCCCAAAATTTCCTTAAGCTGATAAGCAACTTCAGCAAAGTCTCAGGATACAAAATCAATGTGCAAAAATCACAAGCATTCCTATATACCAATAATAGACAAACAGAGAGCCAAATCATGAGTGAACTCCCATTCACAATTGCTACAAAGACAATAAAATATCTAGGAATACAACAAACAAGGAATGTGAAGCACCTCTTCAAGGAAGGCTACAAACCACCGCTCAAGGAAATAAGAGAGGACACAAACAGATGGAATTACATTCCATGCTCATGGTTAGAAAGAATCAGTATCTTGAAAATGGCCATATTGTCCAAAGTAAATTATACATTCAATGCTATCCCCATAAAGCTACCAATAACTTTCTTCACATAATTGGAAATAAATCACCTTCAACTTCATAACCAAAAAAAGAGCCTGCATAGCCAAGACAGTCCTAAGCAAAACAAAAACAAACAAACAAAAAAAAAACAAAACAAAAAAAAAAACAAAGCTGGAGGCATCATGCTACCTGATTTCAAACTGTAATCAAGGTTTGAATTACAAGGTTACTGTAATCAAAACAGCATGGTACTGGTACCAAAACAGATATAAACCAATGGAACAAAACAGAGGCATCAGAAAGAACACCATGCAACTACAACCATCTGACCTTTGACAAATCTGACAAAAATAAGCAATGGGAAAGAAATTCCCTATTTAATAAATGGTGCTGGGAAAACTGGCTAGCCATATGAAGAAAGCTGAAACTGGATCCCTTCCTTACACCTTATACAAAAATTAACTCTAGATGGATTAAAGCTTTAAACATGAGGCTTAACACCATAAAAACTCTAGAAGAAAACCTAGGCAATACTATTTAGGATATAAATATGGGCAAGAACTTCATTACTAAAATACCAAAAGCAATGGCAACGAAAGCCAAAATAGAAAAATGGGATCTGATTAAACTTAAGAGCTTCTGTACAGCAAAAAAATAAATAAAACTACTGATAGAGTGAACCAGCAACCCACAGAATGAGAAAAAATTTTTGTAATCTACCCTTATGACAAAGGGCTAATATCCAGTCTATGGAGAACTTAAACAAATTTACAAGAAAAAACCAAACCACTCCATCTGAAAGTGGGCAAAGGATATGTACAGACACTTTTCAAAAGAAGATATTTATGCAGCCAACAAACATATCAAAAAATGCTCATCATCACTAGTCGTTAGAGAAATGCAAATCAACACCACATTGAGATACCACCTCATGCCATTTAGAATGGCAATCATTAAAAAATCAGGAGACAACAGATACTGGAGAGGATGTGGAGAAATAGGAATGCTTTTACACTATTGGTGGGATTGTAAATCAATTCAACCATTGTAAAAGACAGTGTGGTGATTCCTCAAGGATCTAGAACTAGAAATTCCATTTGATCCAGCAATCCCATTACTGGGTCTATACTCATAGGATTATAAATCATTCTGTTATAAAGACACATGCACATGTATGTTTATTTTGGTACTGTTTACAATAGCAAAGACTTGAAATCAACCCAAATGCCCATCAATGATAGACTGGATGAAGAAAATGCGGCACATACATACCATGGAATACTATGAAGCCATAAAAAAAGATAAGTTCATGTTCTTTTCTGGGACATGGATGAATCTGGAAACCATCATTCTCAGCAAACTGACACAAGAACAGAAAAACACCGCATGTTTTCATGCATAAGTGAGTGTTGAACAATGAGAACACATGGACACAGGGAGGGGAACATCACACACCAGGGCCTGGGGGTTAGGAGGCTAGGGGAGGAACAGCAGTAGGTGGGGAGGTAGGGGAGGGAAAGCATTAGGAGACATATCTAATGTAGATGATGGGGCGATGAATGCAGCAAACCACCACCATGGCACGTGTAACCTAGGTAACCATCCTGCACCATCTGCACATGTACCCTAGAACTTAAAGTATAATAAATACATTTTTTTAAAAAACTGAATAAAAAAGAAATCAGTAATAGGTGTAAAAACGTAAAACTTGCAAAATTATGGGAATTAGATAACACATTCTTAACAAATGAATCAAAAAAGAGATCACAAGGGAAATTAGAAAATACTTAGAGATGAATGAAAATGAAAACACAGTATACCAAAATTTGTGAGATGCAGAGCAAGCAGTGCTAAGGAGGAGATTGATAGTTATAAACACTTACATTAAAAAGTTAGAGAAGTTCAAATCAGCAACCTAAATTTACAACTAAGATACTAGAATAAAAACAAACTAAATCCAAAGCTAGAAGGAAGGAAGGAAATAATAAAGATTGAAGCACATATAACTTAAACAGAAAAGTCATAGAGACTAGAAAAATTATAGAGAAAATAAATAAAACCAAACTTGGTTCTTTCAAAAGATCAACAAAATTGATAAACTTTTAGGTATATGAACAAACAAAAAGAGAAGACTCAATTTCTGATGTCAGAAATAAAAGTGGAGACATGATTAACAATTTTAGGGAACTAAAACTAATTATAAAAGAGTACTCTATTACGAATAATTGTGTACTAACTATTTAGATAACCTACATGAAATGAACAAATTATTACAAATACAAACCTGACTGAGACTAAATCACAAAGAAGTAGAATATCTTAATAGACCTGTAAGTAGTCAGGAGATTGAGTCAGTAAGCAAAACATCTCCCAAGAAAGAAAAGCCCAGGGAATCCCAAAATCTCCCCACAAACAAAAACCCTGGGTCTGATAGCTTCATGAGTGAATTCTACCAACTGTTTAAGGAATACCTAACACCAGTACTTCTCAAATTTTTCCTAAAATTAATGTGGATTTTCAAGTGAGCTCAAATAGCTAAGACAATTTGGGGGAAATAAAAGTGGAAGGACGCACACTTTTCAATTTAAAACTTACTACAAAGCTATAGTAATCATAACAGTGTGGTTTTAGCATCTAGATTAATGTAATAGAATAGAGCCCAGAAACAATCCTTCACAAATGTAGTTGAATGGTTTTTGAGAAGGGTGTCAAGACCATTCAGAAGGAAAAATGTCAGTCTTCAACAAATGATGCTGGGGTAATTGGAGATCCACACACAAAAGAATAAATTTGAACCCTTAACTAACACCATATGTAAAAATTGAGGCCGGGCGCGGTGGCTCACGCTTGTAATCTCAGCACTTTGGGAGGCCGAGGCGGGCGGATCACGAGGTCAAGAGATCGAGACCATCCTGGTCAACATGGTGAAACCCCGTCTCTACTAAAAAAAAAAAAAAAAAAAAAAAAAAAAAAA
>PVKV010016222.1:0-25751 GCA_004027835.1 Alouatta palliata
TGAATTTCTGTGGAATCTGTGGTGATATCCCCTTTATCATTTTTTATTGCATCTATTTGATTATTTTCTCTTTTCTTTTTTATTAATCTGGCTAGTGGTCTGTCTATTTTGTTGACCTTTTCGAAAAACCAGCTCCTGGATTTATTGATTTTTTGAAGGGTTTTTCGTGTCTCTATCTCCTTCAGTTCTGCTCTGATCTGGTCTGTTGGGGGGAAAAGGGGGAGGGACAGCAGGGGGTGGGGGGTTGGGGAGGGATAGCATGGGGAGAAATGACAGATGCAGATGATGGGGAGGAAGGCAGCAAATCACACTGCCATGTGTGTACCTATGTAACAATCTTGCATGTTCTTCACATGTACCCCCAAACCTAAAATGCAATAAAAAGTATATATATTAAAAAAAAAAAGCAAAGGAGAAATAAAATCCTTTATGAACAAGTAATTGCTGAGAGATTTCATCACCACCAGGCCTCCTTTACAAGAGCTCCTGAAAGAAGCACTAAACATAGAGAGGAACAACCATTACCAACCACTCCAGAAACATAGCAAATGGTAAAGAGCATCAACACAATGAAGAAACATGTCAACTAATGTAAAAAAACAACCAACTAGCATCAAAATGGCAGGATCAAATTCACACATAACAATATTAACCTTAAATGTAAATGGGCTAAATTCCCCAATCAAAAGACACAGACTAGAAAATTGGAAAAAAAATCAAAACCCATTGGTGTGCTGTATCCATGAAACCCATCTCACATGCAAGGATACACATAGGCTCAAAATAAAAAGATGGAGGAAGATTTAACAAGCAAATGGAGAGCAAAAAAAAAAAAAAAAAAAAAAAAAGCAGGAGTTACAATCCTAGTCTCTGATAAAATAGACTTTAAACCAACAAAGATCAAAAGAGACAAAGAAGAGCATTACATAATGGTAAAAGGATCAATGCAACAAGAAGAGCTAACTATCCTAAATATATATGCACCCAATACAGGAGAACCCAGATACATAAAGCAAGTTCTTAATGACCTACAAAGAGACTTAGACTCCCACACAATAATAGTGGGAGACTTTAACACTCCACTGTCAATATTAGAAAGATCAAGGATATCCAGAACTTGAACTCAGACCTGGAACAAGCAAACCTAATAGACATTTACAGAACTCTCCATCCCAAATCTAAAGAATATAAATACTTCTTAGCACCACATCACATCTACTCTAAAATTGACAACATAATTGGAAGTAAATCACTCCTCATCAAATGCAAACAAATGGAAATCATAACAAAAAGTCTCTCAGAAAACAGTGCAATCAAATTAGAACTCAGAATTAACAAACTAACTCATAACCACACAACGTCATGGAAACTGAACAACTGGCTCTTGAATGTTGACTGGATAAACAATGAAATGAAGGCAGAAATAAAGATGCTCTTCAAAACCAACAAGAATGAAGATACAATGTACCAGAATCTCTGGGACACATTTAAAGCAGTGTCTAGAGGAAAATTTATAGCAATAAATGCCCACATGAGAAGAAAGGAAAGATCTAAAATCAACACCCTATCACCAAAATTGAAAGAGCTAGAGGAGCAAGATCAAAAAAACTCAAAACCTAGCAGAAGTCAAGAAATAACTAAGATCAGAGCGGAACTGAAGGAGATAGAGACACGAAAAACCCTTCAAGAAATCAATAAATCCAGGAGCTGGTTTTTTGAAAAGATCAACAAAACAGGCCACTAGCCAGATTAATAAAAAAGAAAAGAAAGAAGAATCAAATAGATGCAATAAAAGACGATAAAAGGGATATCACCACAGATTCCACAGAAGTACAAACTACCATCAGAGATTACTACAAACAACTCTATGCACATAAACCAGTAAACCTGGAAGAAATGGATAAATTCCTGGATACTGGCACCCCCCCCAACCCTAAACCAGGAAGAAGTTGAAACCCTGAATAAACAATCACAAGGGCTGAAGTTGAGGCAGCAATTAATAGCCTACCAACCAAAAAAAGCCCGGGTCCAGATGGGTTCACAGCTGAATTCTACCAGACATACAAAGAGGAGCTGGTACCACTCCTTCCAAAACTATTCCAAACAATCCAAAAAGAGGAAATCCTTCCCAAATCATTTTATGAGACCAACAACATCCTGATACCAAAACCTGGCAGAGACTCAACAAGAAAAGAAAACTTCAGGCCAATATCCATGATGAACATAGATGCAAAAATCTTCTATAAAATACTGGCAAACCAATTGCAATGGTACATAAAAAGCTTATCCATCACGATCAAGTAGGCTTCATCCCAGGGATGCAAGGCTGGTTCAACATACGCAAGTCTATAAACGTAATTCACCATATAAACAGAACCAAAGACAAAAACCACATGATCATCTCAATAGATGCAGAGAAGGCCTTTGACAAAATTCAACAGCCCTATGCTAAAAACTCTCAATAACTTAGATATTGATGGAACGTATCTCAAAATAATAAAAGCTATTTACAACAAACCTACAGTCAATATCATACTGAATGGCAAAAAACTAGAAGCATTCCCTTTGAAATCTCACACTAGACAAGGATGCCCTCTCTCACCACTCCTATTCAAAATAGTAATGGAAGTTCTAGCCAGAGCAATCAGGCAAGAAAAAGAAATAAAGGATATTCAATTAGGAAAGGAGGAAGTCATATTGTCTCTATTTGCAGATAACATGATTGTATATTTACAAGACCCCATTGTCTCAGCCCAAAATTTCCTGAAACTGATAAGCAACTTCAGCAAAGTCTCAGGATACAAAATCAACGTGCAGAAATCACAAGTATTCCTATACACCAACAACAGACTTAAAGAGAGCCAAATCATGAGCAAACTCCCATTCACAATTGCTACAAAGAAATAAAATACCTAAGAATACAACCAACAAAGGATGTAAAGGACCTCTTCAAGCAGAACTACAAACCACTGCTCAAGGAAATAAGAGAGGACACAAACAGATGGAAAAACATTCCATGCTCATGGTTAGGAATAATCAATACAGTGAAAATGGCCATACTGCCTAAAGAAATTTATAGATTCAATGCGATCCCCATCAAGTTACCAATGATCTTCTTCATAGAACTTGAAAAAACCACCTTAAACTTCATATGGAACCAAAAGAGAGCCCACATAGCCAAGTCAATTTTAAGCAAAAAGAACAAAGCTGGAGGCATCATGCCACCTGACTTCAAACTATACTGCAAGGATACAGTATTCAAAACAGGATGGTACTGGTACCAAAACAGAGATATAGACCAATGGAACAGAATGGAGGTATCAGAGGCAATGCCACACATATACAACCATGTGATCTTTGACAAACCTGACAAAAACAAGCAATGGGGAAAGGATTCCATGTTTAATAAGTGGTATTGGGAAAACTGGCTAGCCATGTATAGAAAGCAGAAACTGGACCCTTCCTGACACCTTACACTAAAATTAACTCCAAGTGGATTAAAGATTTAAACATGAAACCTAACACCATAAAAACCCTAGAAGAAAATCTAGGCGATACCATTCAGGACATAGGCATAGGCAAGGACTTTATGACTAAAACACCAAAAGCATTGGCAACAAAAGCCAAAATAGACAAATCCAATCTAATTAAACTCCAGAGCTTCTGCACAGCAAAAGAAACAATCATTAGAGTGAACCAGCAATGAATGGAATGGGAAAAAATTTCTGCAATCTACCCATCTGCCAAAGGGCTAATATCCAGAATCTACAAAGAACTAAAGCAGATTTACAAGAAAAAAACAATGAAACCCATTCAAAAGTGGGCAAAGGACATGAACAGACACTTTTCAAAAGAAGACATATATGAGGCCAACAAGCCTATGAAAAAATGCTCATCATAACTGGTAATTAGAGAAGTGCAAATCAAAACCACTTTGGGATACCATCTCATGCCAGTTAGAATGGCGATCATTGAAAAATCTGGAGACAACAGATGCTGGAGAGGATATGGAGAAACAGGAACACTCTTACACTGTTGGTGAGAGGGTGGATTAGTTCAACCACTGTGGAAGACAGTGTGGCGATTTGTCAAGGACCTAGAAAGAGAAATTCCATTTGACCCAGCAATCCCATTACTGGGTATATACCCAAAGGATTATAAATCATTCTATTATAAAGACATACACACATACATTTATTGTGGTGTGCAATAGCAAAGACTTGGAACCAACCCAAATGCCCATCAATGATAGACTGGATAAAGAAAATGCGGCACATACACACCATGGAATACTCTGCAGCCATAAAAAAGGATGAGTTCATGTCCTTTGTAGGGACATAGACGAATCTGGAAACCATCATTCTCAGTAATCTGACACAAGAACAGAAAATCAAACACTGCACGTTCTGACTCACAGGTGGGTATTGAACAATGAGAGCACATGGACACAGGGAGGTGAGCATCACACTCTGTTGTCTGTCTGGGGGGACTAGGGTAGGGATGCTGGGGGGCAGGGAGTTGGGGAGGGATAACATGGGGAGAAATGCCAGATATAGGTGACAGAGGAATGGAGGCAGCAAACCACATTGCCATGTATGTACCCATGCAACAATCCTGCAATGTTCTGCACATGTACCCCAGAACCTAAAGTGTGATAAAATATATTTAAAAATATTTTTTTTCAAAAAAAAAAAAGAAAGAAATGTGGTTGGACAAAAAGGGTCCGATCTAAACCCGCCCCCTCCAAAAAAAAAAAGAAAAAAAAGAAAGGTTAAAGTGGCAAATATGTAGGTAAACTAAAGAAATATAGACTATATTAAATAAACACAAATTACAACTCAGGGGATTTAAAAATAAAAAAAAAAGATAATAATAACATATTAGTTGAAGGTGATAAATGGAATTAAAATTTCTAAGATCCTTGCTCTTCCCAGGAGAAGGATGAAGGATGAAGATATTGTTAAACATTGGATTTCATAAGCGTACATAATTTCTATAATAGCCATTTTTAAAAAGAGTAGTGTGTAATTTCCAAAACAAGAAAGTTGAAAAACAGAATAAAATTGTTAAATACAGTTGACCCTTGAACAACATGATTTGAGCTGCATGAGTCCACTTATACATGGATTTTTTTTCACTAAAAGTCCACTTATACATGGATTTTTTTTCACTAAAAGTCACACCAAATGTGCCTCCCTCTCCTGCCTCTCCTGCTACTTCCTCCACCACTTCCTTCTCTGCCACCCTTGAGCAAGACCAACCACTCCTTTCTCAGCCAACTCAATGTGAAAATGACAAGAATGAAGACCTTTCTAATAATCTTCTTCCACTTAATGAATAGTAAATATGCTTTCTCTTCCTTACAATTTTTTAAACATTTTCTTTTCTGTAGTTGCATTATTATAAGAATACAGTATATAATATATAACATACAAAATATGTGTCAATCAACTGTTTACATTATTGGTAAAACTTCCAGTCAACAGTAGACTATTAGTAGTTAAGTACTGGGGAAGTCAGAGTTTTGATTGTGTAGGGGGATCAGTGCCTCAATGCCTATGTTGTCCAAGCATCAACTGTACTCAATCCCAGAGATGAAGAAAAGAAGACAAAAGAGGAAGGAAGGAAAAAGAATCCATGGTTCAACTGGGATAAATAGAAAGCATAAAAGAAGGTAACAGATTTAAACTCAAATATAATTATACCAAATGTAACAGATGCTGCATTAACATCTGCATTAACATTATATATATTAACTATTACACTAACAGATGCAGTTCAAATACAAAGACTGTCAGACCGGATATTTTAAATCTATATTCAGTTTACAAAAGATAGAGCTAAAACATAATGTAATTTATATTTTTCTAATATATTCTATTTCATTGATATTTTCAAACTTTTAATGTAGAGTTATATATAGTATTCTCTTACAGTTTTAATTGCCTCTATATTTATAACTATATTCCAAATTTTGCATAATTTTCTTAACGAGACTTACCAGAATTGTGCCTATTGTGTTAGTTTTATTAATAATTAGCTCTTGTATTGTTACATTTCTTTAACACCTATACTGTTGTAAATAACTCATTTGTTTCTTTTCTGTTATTAATTTCTTCCTCCTGATTTCCTAAGGTTTTATTGTCATTTTCTAAGTTCTCAAATTTAATGCTAATTTAGTTTCCACGCTCATCTTCTTCCTTCTCCCATTCTCCCTGGCTCCCTCCCTCTCTTTCTTCTTTCCTCCTTTCTAACACAATTTTGTTAAACTTTAAGTGGTTGCTCTAGGTATTATAATATGGATTTTTCACATATCATATTATTTTGAATTAAAATTAAAACACCATATACAACAGTATAATTATATTTAAACCTCTGCATTCTCTATATTCTGGCCATGTATTTCACTTTTACATATGCTACAATTTCTACCATTCATTGACATTATTTTGTTTTTAAATAATACGACTCAATCATCTTTTGGGACAATTTTTTTAATAGTCTGGTATTTTTACCTACACATTTACTATTTCTAGCGCTCCTCTCTCCTGTTTATCTGGGATCATCTGTCTCTAATCTGAAGCTTTCTTTTATATTTATTGCAGTGCAGGCCTTCTAGATACCAATTCTCTCAGCTTTTGTCTTTCACCATCTTTTTGAAGTATATTCTCATTGGATATAGATATCTAGGCTGAACTTTCCCCCATCCCCAGCATTCTAAAGATGGCATTCTCTTGTCTTCTGACTTACATTGTTTCTGATGGAGAGTCAGCGGACATTGTTGTGCATCTGAATGTAATGTGTTTTCTCTACTGGCTGTCTTTAAGATTTTCTCATTATCTTTGGTTTTCAGCAGTTTGAATGGGATGTACATATGTGTGATCATTTCTATACTTATTCACTTAAAGTTCACTGACTTTCTTGAGTCTATTGATGGATTTTCAATCAATTTGGGGAAGACTTGGGTCATTAGTTCTTTAACTATTTCCTCTTCTTGATTCAAATAAACATAATCAGAAACAACAAGGGGGATAATACCACTGACCCCACAGAAATACAAACAACCATTAGAGAATATTATGAACACTACTATGCAAATAAACTAGAAAATCTTCAAGAAATGGATAAATTCCTGGTCACATACCCTCCCAAGACTGAACCAGGAAGAAACTGAATCCCTGAACAGACCAATAACAAGCTCTGAAACTAAAGCAGTAATAAATAGCCTACCAACCAGAAAAAGCCCAAGACCAAGATGAATTCATAGCTTAATTCTACCAGATGTACAAAGAAGAGCTGGTATCATTCCGACTGAAACTATTCTCAAAAATTGAGGAGAAAGGACTCCTCCCTAACCCATTCTATGAAGCCAGCATCATCCTGATGAAAACTTGGCAAAGATTCAACAAAAAAGAAAACTTTAGGCCAATATCCTTGATCAACAAAATACTGGCAAACTGAATTCAGCAGCAGAACAAAATGCTTGTCTACCACTGTCAAGTAGGATTTATCCTTGGAATGCAAGGTTGGTTCAACATATACAAATTAATTAATGTGATTAACCACATAAACAGAACTAAAGACAAAAACCACATGATTATCTCAATAGATGCAGAAAAGTCTTTTAATAAAATTCAATACCATTCATATCAAACGCTCTCAATAAACTAGGTATTGAAGGACCACACCTCAGAATAATAATATCTTTCTCATAATAATAAGAAAAATATTATTATTCTGAGGTGTGGTCCTTCAATACCTAATTAAAACCCACAGCCAACATCACACTGAATGGGCAATGCTTCCCTATATTAAGCTGATATGCTTCAAAAACAATGGGTGTAAATCCAACCCAATTCCCTATTCCCCCTAAAAACTGGCAAAAGACAAGGATACCCTCTCTCACTCCTGCTAGTCAACACAGCATTGGAAATCCTGGCCATGGCAATCAGGCAAGAGAAAGAAATAAAAGGCATCCCAATAGGAACAGAGGAAGTCAAACTATCCCTGTTTACAGATCACATAACCCCACAGTTTCAGTTTTAAGATACACTTACAATTCTAAGAAGCTTAACTGTAAACAGAAACATAGTAAGTGCTATTGTGTGAGGCAGTTTAATCAAGTGTGGTCTGAAACCAGACTGCCCACATTCCCAGCTCAATCACTTACCACTTACTATGACTTTAAGAAAGGTCCTTAACCACAAAGTGCCTCAGTTTCTTCATCAGTAAAATAAGGATGAGAGTCTGTGTGTGTGCGTGCCTGCATGTGTGTGTGTGCGTGTGTGTGTTTGGGTTGTAATACAGACTAAGTTAATCTATGCAAAAATAATTAGAGAGAGACTAAGGGGAATACGGGATAGAAGAAAAGGAAAGGAAAGGAGATGGGAAAAACTATAAGGTGGAAGACAGTAGAAGAGAAGAGCAAGACAGAGATAAATACATGCATAATGAACACTTGAAACCACAGACAGTAACATCTCAGGAAAGAAATCTACTAAGATTATGCATTTGCAGTAAATCATTTATTTTTAAAAAACACCACTATAGCCAATAGTATAGAAATAGGATACTGTAAGACACCAAATGAAAAGGTGCTCACTGCTTTTGTTTCTTTCCTACTCATTTTTATAAAAAGACATAATTAGGGTAGAGTATTTGGAACTATAAGGAGACATTCTAATATCTAGAAGAGATATTAACATTACCTGTACAGAAAAATACTTCACTTCATCGAATGTAATTGCAGTGCTCTTCTCATTGTTGTTGGATAGCAAGTGACACATTTTTGTACATTTCACAACTTCGTTTATAGAGATGCGAATAAATAATTGATCATAATGTTGAAAAATGACTGAAAATAGAATGCTATTTAGGAAATAAGTTTTGTTGTGATTGAACAACAATACATTATGAAATTAATACATTCAATTATTCAAACCAAAACTTAAGAATCAATTGTGTAGACATACAAGGTAATTGTAGAGTATATTAAACAATAGAAAAAAAGTCTTCTAAAATAGTATCTTTGCGCATCACTGGTGGACACAATATAAGTAAAAGAAGGTTGATTCTTTCTTGCATCCCTTATATTTTTAACCCCACATTTCCAGCAAAATTCCTTTGCAAATTTTTCTATGTATTAATTTCAAGGTGACTAAATATATGCAATATATAGTTGAAATTTTTCCTACGCACAATTATGTAGAAATTCAAAATATTTAAAAATATATCAGAATAACTTATTTTTAATTTTGAGATTAAAAAGTGTTCTATTCTCTAATTCACTTAAGTCTATAATTCTTTTATACTATATTGGTTTGTATTGTATCGTTCATAGAATGGAACAGAGTAAAACAATTTTGCTTTCATGATTTAACTATTTTCAAAAATCTCTTTATACAGAATTATTTTCCGAGATCTTTAAAAAAGAAACATCAAATCTCCACAAGACTGGTTTTATGCTGTAATAAATCTAAAAATAAGCACACAGCTTATTTAAAAGCACCAATATAAAATAAAGCCTTTTAAAAATGTTTAAAGGAAGCAAATATTACTTACAAATAAGTTAGCATTATCATACAAGAAGATATAATTTTTTCCTGTAACTTATATGGTGATTTAGGTGGCTAAAAAACTTTTGTTACTCCCACATCAAAAGTGGACTTTATTTCCCCTGCCATTAAATCTCGGCTGGCTCTATGATTACATTAACCAACAGCATGTAATGGAACATGACTAGAGTTGGGACTAGTAAGCCAGAAAGGCACCCACCTAGGGCACAAAACTTAAGGGGACACCAAAAACTAGTAATCAAGGTAAATAATATATTACTGTGATATATTTTTAAATCAAAATTAACACAGGAGGAAAAAAACATGATAGGACTCGGAAAGAGAGAGAGATCCAACCATTTCAGCATTCCAGCCAAGTCTAGCCTTCCATGCATCCCCACTAAAGCAATCAGATATGTAAATTGACCATTTCAGATATTCCAGCCCTTTTGAACTGTCAGACAACTATAGCTCAAGCTGTTATACCATCAAGCAGAAGTACCAACTAGTGAATACACAGTAGTGACTGATAATAAAATGGTTACTGTGTTAAGCCACTAAGTCTTGGAATGGTTTATAATGGATAACTGAAACAGTGAGATATAGATTCTATGATTCTTAAATCAAAAGAAAGGATACTCTCAGGTGTAAAATGTCTGCAGTTCTTTATATGAATACCCAGGCAGCCAACCTACAAGGATCAAAACAAAAACACAAACAATGAATGCATTTAAAGCGTTAACTGTTCTTCTATCTTATATTGAACTCTATTTTTAAAAAGCAAAGCTTCACTTTTTTGGTTTTTCTCATTTGAAATATTGTTTCTCATTAAAAATATCTAGTTAATAGAAATCATCAGAAAACAAACACAGAAGAAAAATGGGCAGGCCACATTCAAAGTAAACCGAAAATAAACAAGAATACAAAGCCAAATAATAATTCATTATTAACATAAATCTGATCATCACTCTTCAAATTGTTTTTATTTGATATTAGTTGAGAACTGATAAAATGTAGCATCCTACATGTAAAATTAAGAAATATGCCTTATTTCAGATAAACCTTTCATCCAGTATCCTAAGACCATTTTATTCATTGAACAATGATTCATTGGCTATAACTTGCCAGGGGCTGTAAAATATTCATTCTCTTGTACAAAGTTTTTCTAAACGTTAAAGAAAAGTGTAGTATGTATCATGTGCTTAACTAAAAAATCAAATACAAAATAAATGCAAGAACATTTGATTCTTAATATGAGAATTAGCCAAATATATTTAGCCATCTTTAGTCTTTAAAACCAAGTAAAAATAACAGAAATATTATATTAAACATTGCATATGATAGGAGGTAGCAAAGAGAGACAAGAAAAATTCTTATTTCATACCTAGTTACCACTGTAACAGTGTTCAGAAAATAAAGATGACTGAAAATGAATGCCATGATATTTGACACATCTATATGCATGTAGATTCTCATGTCTTATTCTGTAGTTTGAAAACAGAGTAACAGATTTTTCTGGTTCTTAGCCTAGATATTGGGTCGTGTGTGTGTGTGTGTGTGTGTGAAAGAGAGAGAAAGAGAAAGACAGAAGCTTGCTTTTGTTTCTAGGAGGTTTTTTGGATGGGGGAGGGGTGCAGGTTAATTTTCAAACTTTAGCATGATCTAGCAATAAATATAATCGCTTTAAAAGCTCAGTAAAATGGCCGGGCGCGGTGGCTCACGCCTGTAATCCCAGCACTTTGGGAGGCCGAGGCGGGTGGATCACGAGGTCAAGAGATCGAGACCATCCTGGTCAACGTGGTGAAACCCCGTCTCTACTAAAAATACAAAAATTAGCCGGGCATGGTGGCGCGTGCCTGTAGTCCCAGCTACTCGGGAGGCTGAGGCAGGAGAATTGCTTGAACCCGGGAGGCGGAGGTTGCGGTGAGCCGAGATCGTGCCATTGCACTCCAGCCTGGGTAACAAGAGCGAAACTCCATCTCAAAAAAAAAAAAAAAAAAAAAAAACTCAGTAAAATTACTGATTCCTAGGCCCCTCTCTCAGAGAGTCTAAGTTAGCAGACCTTAGGTGGAGCCTCAAGTTAATGTTTTATAAAAACCATCCCAGGTAATTCTGATGTAACTAGATTTGGGAATCCCTAATACAGAAAATATTATTTCTGTGAATCAGGATGTTTTCTATAATCTCAGTGTGTACAGTGTTTTCTGACTCATAAAAATGAAAACTTCATAAATATGTTATCAGAGAGCACCATTTTCTGCATATACTTTTTGATGATCAAATAATAAATAACTTACACAGGCTGTTGAGGGCTACTCATACATACCACATCCCCAAATGGTACCAGATTTGGTGTCTCCTGTGTTGTTTCCAGTTCTTCACGATCAGATCCTTGAAGAGTTTTTCTCAGCATCTGCAATGTAAATAAATTAAGATTTAGGAAGAGAAAGAAGAATGTAACTAGGTGAAACATTAATTCAACTCAACTATTGTATGAGTCTCTAGCAAGTATCAGATCTCCTGGGTAGTGGGGTATTAATATGATTAAGAAACTCATCCCTATCCTCAATAAGTTAGTAGAGAAATAAAAATGTACACAAATATAAAATAGAGGGAATCATGAAAGATGAAGAAGTACATAGTTCTTCAGTTTGTAAAAACATTGAATATTTAGTAGGATATCTTGAAAAGCTTATAAGGAGAATTCCAGTTGGCCCCAGTATAGGCAATACCTTGAATCTGAATCTCTACTCAAATAAATAATATATATATATATATATATATATATATATACACACACACACACATATACACACACATATAAATATACACACATACACACGCACATGCACACATATATATGCATACATGCACACACACACATACACTATGGGGACAGATCAAGGAAAGAGAAATCTTAAGAGACTCTGGAAAAGAATAGAGAGGAGTGGGAAACACAAAGGAAGCATAGACAAAATCATCCTGAGAGAGAGAAAGTTCAACACTGAGTACAAAAATTCTGACCACAGGTCCAAGAGTTGGTAGTTCACAGCAATGGCCACAGGGAAGGGACCTGAAAGAGAAGGACCAGAAGTAGTTTGTCATGATGAGCACTGCTTCTGGGATGAAGGTGTCAAAGAAGAAGAGGTATCCCTGTAAACATGGCAGGGAAGAGAAAGAAGGATGTAAGAGGGGAAAATTAAGCATACCAGAAAAACAGAAGAGAACAACAGGTTATGCCCTTCCTCTCCCCTTACCTCCCATCAATTACAACTTCATCCATTTAAGGAAAGTGTACTTCAATACACTGAAAGAAGAGGGTACACATAAACCATGACCAAGAAATGACTACCAATAAGGAAAATCAGACCAACTCCATTAAAAGCTATTATAAGGAGAAAATGGGGAGAAATCTTCAGATGACAAAAATTCTTCCTCCCAAATAACAACAAAACAGAAGTAAATTATAACATGAGATTTCAAACCGAATTAAGTATCTTCAAACAAGCATTTGGAGATGTTTTTAAGCCTGCATCAATAATTCATTCATTTATTCAACAATTAAAACAGAAGTTGACCAAAGAGAAGAAAGAAAAAATGAAATAAGTGTTGATCAACTCAGGAAAGAATTTTTTTAAAAAGACAAACCATCCCAGAAATAAATACTAAATTACAAAGTGCCCAAGGTAGCATCGATTCAAATAAAAGCTTTATAAGGGGCAATGAAGAAGACAAGAAACCAGTGAAGAGAATAATAATGAGATAGAGAAAGAAGGATAAAGGGTCAGAGAAAAATGGGTGAATTAGGAGGCAGGAAAATGAAAAATCCTCAAAGAAGAAAAACAAAACCATGAAGGAGAAATTAATGTTTAAAGTTATAATCCAAGAAAAATTTAAGGAATAAGAGAAAAATCAGTATGTGGATAGGACTCACTATGTGTCTAGAAAAACTGGCTCATAATGATCAACTCCAAGATATGTCCTAATAAAACTATTAGGCTTTATAATACATCTTTCCTACAGAAAAATGACCAAATTATCTATAAAGATAAGAAGTAATACTAGCATCATATTTCTCAAAAGCAACATACAAAACAATGCAACTGTAGAGCTGTATTTTTATAAAGTTCAAGGAAGAAAAGTCAAGCCAAGGATTTTTATCCAACCAAGTCTATTTTTATCCAACAAAGTAACAATATTCAAGTATCAAGGCTATTTTAAAAATACATGAAACAGGCATTCCAGATAATACTTTACTCTTGAGCCCCTCCCAAGAAATCTACTATAAGATGAGCTTCAACCAAACCAAAAGACATGGAGAGGACAGGCACAGTGGCTCACGCCAGTAATCCCAACACTTTGGGAGGCCAAGGTGGGTGTATCACTTGAGGTCAAGACTTCAAGACCAGCTTGGCAAACATGACAAAACCTCGTCTCTTCTAAAAATATAAAAATTAGCTGGGCGTGGTGGTGTACACCTGTAATCCCAGTTACTTGAGAGACTGAGGCAGGAGAATTGCTTGAACCTGAAAAGTGGAGATTGTAGTGAGCCGAGATCATACCACTGCACTCCAACCCGGGTAATAGAGTGAGACACTATCTAAAAAAACTTATGAAGAGAAGTTAATATATTTAATTGCAGAGTTAAGACTAAAGTAAGGGAGAAGATATGGGTGTGTGAGGGTTAATATTGAGTGTCAACTTGATTGGACTGAAGGATGCAAAGTATTGCTCCTGGGTATGCCCGTGAGGGTGTTGTCAAAGGAGACTGACATTTGAGTCAGTGGACTGGGAGAGACAGACCTACCCCCAATCTGGGTGGATACCATTGAATCAGCTGCCAGTAGGGCTAGGATGAAAGCAGGCAGAAGAATGTGGAAAGACTAGACTGGCTAAGCCTCCTGGCCTCCATCTTTCTCCCAGGCTGATGCTTCCTGCCCTTGAACATTGGACTCCAAGTTCCTTAGCTTCTAGACTGTTGGTCCTACACCAGTGGTTTGCCAGGGACTCTTGAGTCTTCAGCCACAGACAAGCCTGCACTATCAGTTTCCCTACTTTTGAGGTTTTAGGACAGACTGGCTTCCTTGCTCCTCTGCTTGCAGATGGCCTATTGTGAGACTTCACCTTGTGATCGTGTGATCACAATACTCCTTAATAAACTCCCTTTCACATATACATCTATCCTATTAGTCCTGTTCTTCTTGAGAACCCTGACTAATGCAGGGTGGAAAGGGTATGCAAATATTACACATTCTTTTTGATGAAGAAGAAGGAATGTAACTTTTGAAAAATGGAAGAAGGAAGAGAAAAAGGGAAAACTAATAGAATAGATTATAGCTTGATATGTATAAGTAACAGGTAGGAGATAAAGGATTCCAATTAAAATTGGCAAACCCAAGACTAAAAGATTAAGTAAGAAAAATGAGAACTAGAAAAGGTATTAATACAAAGGGCATGAGAAAAGGCATAAATACAAAGATGACCACTGGAACAAAAATACAAACTTTGCTAAATACCAAAATAATTTTTAAGGAGCAAAAAAGATAAACAAGACAAGAAAAAGGCACAGTTTAAGTGTAACAGAATATATTGAGACTGAACACATTAGTCACATCAATAAATTTAAACATAACACACCTAGTAAAGGAAAAATATGCTAAAATCATCTCAATAAAGCAAAACCCAAACCTGTGCTTGATACATTGGGTGACTATCCCAGTTTGCCCAAGATGGAGGGATTTCCTGGGACTCTGGACTTCCAAAACAGTCCCAGACAAACCAGCGCAGTTGATCACGCTATTAAATACAAGACAAGAAATAAGATAGTGATTCAGAAAGGCTAACATAAGGGGACAGGAAAATATATACTAAGTAAAGAGAAAACAGTTGAAAAGCAGACAACTGGACTCTGATGTTAGAGTAGAATTCAGGTCAAAGGCCACTGCATGAGACAAATGAGAACACTTTTTAATGCTGAGACATATTCTGCAAGAAAAATGTAAGAGCTATAACTTTACCCTTAGGATATACCTCCAGCAAATGAAAATATAAGTCACAAAATTTTTCATTGCAGTATTATTTGCAATTGCAAAATACTGCAAACCTCCTTCTGAAAGGCCCAAAATAGAAGACTTGTTGAAAAAAACTAGTATATCCTTACAATAGAGTATATGCAACCATAAAAATAAAAGAATGAGGAAGATTACTATGAAATAATAGTGATTTATAGGATATATTGATAAATGGAAAAAGCAAAGAGCAATATTTTGCCCTAGAAGGCAGAAGAGATAACAAAAAATACATGTATCTGAAAAATGTAGGAAAAATAGACCAGAAACTGGTTACCGAAAGAGAGATGGAGTCGGCGGAGGGGGGAGGTGTGTGAGGAGAAGAGGGTGAAAGATGGAGTGACAGTTCCCTTGAGTGCATCTTTTATACAGTATTAACTTTTGAAAGTATACTAATGTTCTATATACAAAAAATGAAATTAAATCAACAAGGGTGGGGAAAACTCTGAAGCTGAATATAAATAGGAATAAATTAGCCCAAGTGGATTTCATGTGAATAACAACACCAAAACCATATTGAAGGAAAAACATAAAAGAATGCAAAACTTTTGAATTCTTCTTAGTAAATTTGATTCTTATAGTATATGGATATAGAAATTCTGAAACTCTCTTATGTATATTGCAGGAATGAGCAATGTATGAATGTACTGATGTTGCTGGAGCCAGGGTTTGTACTTTGGAAAAGGGAAATACAAACACTAAAAAGAGGAAGACAGGCTGGATGGACATAGCGGCTCATGCTTATAATCCCAGCACTTTGGGAGGCCAAGGTGAAAGGATTGCTGGAGCCCAGGAGATAGAGACCAGCGTGGGCAACAAAGCAAGACCCCACCTCTACAAAATAATTTTTTAAAAAAATTAGCCAGGAGTGGTGGCTCATTCCTGTAGTTCCAGCTACTCAGGAGGCAGAGGTGGGGACCGCTTGCACCCAGGAGGTTGAGGCTGCAGCGAGTTCTGATTATGCCCCATACTACTGCACTGCAGCTTGGTGACAGAAGGAGATCCTGTCTTTAAAAAAAAAAGAGTAAGACAAGAAAGGGCCCTGTAGAATTGATTGGACTGAAGTCATGAGTCCACACAAGTCTCTGCTGAAAAGTCCTAGAAGCAGTACACCTCAGTAGCAATAAGCACACTTAGCACCCCATTTCTTAGGCTTCTAAATACCATTATCCATCAAAAGAAAGTTAATAAATTCAAGGCTGGAAAAGGGAATTTATGGATGAGCAGAGAACGCCTTTTGTGGCCAGAAAGAAAGGATGTGTTCAAGATAATGTCCAAAAGTCATAGAAGCCACCAAAAAATGGGGCCTGCTGGCAAATTCTGGGACACTGCAAATATCAAAATAATTAAGGAAAATAATGTATTATAACCCACTGAACCCACAAATATATACTAATAATGGGCAAAAAAAAAAGAATAAAGAACACTTCCTTTTAATAGATTGCCAGCTGGTAAGAGCGAAAGGAGTGGCAAGTTGAAAAAGTACCATTTTACACCATCATAGTAAGTTGTTTTGAGAAAAATCACCAATACAACCAAATCTAGGGGGATGAGTTTTATGGGGATAAAAGTATTTATACAGTCTTGAATCTCCCTACAGATCGCTTATTAGATGTAAGGGGACAACAGTAGCTTATACATCTTGGATGGCTAATCAAAATTAACATCATGTGCCTGGTGCAGTGGCTCAAGCCTGTAATTCCAGGACTTGGGGAGGCCAAGGCGGGAGGATCACGTGAGGCCAGGGGTTTGAGATCAGCCTAGGCAATGTAGCGAAACCTCATCTCCACATAAAATTTTTAGAACTTAGCCAGACATAGTGGCATGTACCTGTAATTCTAGCTACTCAGGAGGCTGAGACAGGAAGGTCACTTGAGCCCAGGAGATCAAGGCTGCAGTGAGCTATGGCGGTGCCACTGCACTTTAACTTGGGTGACAGAACCAGACCCTGCCTCAAATAAATAAATAAATAACATCATCAATATAACTCCACATGAAAAGTCTTTAGGGTAACTGGCAAAGTTCTATTTCTTGGTCAACTGGTGATTACAAAAGAATTTTCCTTATATTTCAATGAAAAAAATTTACTTTGTATGATTTTCTGTATGTGTTTTATTTTATCATATAAAGTTAAAATAGTAATAACAAATGTTAAAATAACATGAGAAAAATCAGGGAAATGTGAATACTAGATTGGGTAACATTAAGGAATTATTCCTAAATTAAGGTAGTTATGGTAATATTATGGTTCTGTTTTTTAGAAAAATAACCATTATCATTTAGAAATGTACACGAAAAGATTTATGCATGAAATAATATAATATCTGGGTTTGCTTGAAAATAATCTGAGATGGGAGGGAGATAGAAGTAGGTAGGGATATAGGTAAAACAAGATTAACCATAAATTGATAATTGTTGAATTAATAAGTGGGTATTTGTATTCATTAAACCATTCTATTTGTATACATTTTAAAGTGTTCCATAATAAAACCTTAGAATAGGTCAGATATACACATGTCATCACAAAATTAAATGGCTGAATGAAAATAAACATCAAAGTCCTTCATGATCCATCGTCTGCTTACCCCAACTCCGTATCCTGACATTCCTCTTCCCACGTGTCCTTTGTTTCAGCCACCCTGAATCAAGAGGAGTTTGCTAAATGCTGTTTCTATTCTTTAGCAGACTTTGAGATGAAGATTTGAATGCAGGAAGTTCATTAGGGAGAGCTCTAGGGATCACTTCTTACAGAGGAGTGAAGAAGCAGAACCAGGCAGAGGGAGAAGTTGAAGAGCAATGCAATCTCAAGAAAGACCTCAGCCAATCCTACAGGAAGCTCTGGAGCTCAGCTAGCCCTTCAAAGCTGCCACAAATTGAAGAGTCTGGTTCTTTGAATATAGCCTATCTTACAGAAAAGAGTGTGATCTTGAGGAACATAGCTCTCTTTAAATAAGGGCAAGTCCTGGAGAAAGACTTATCTGAGAGCTATCAGCTGCCAGCACTCCCAATATTTAGGGGAATGAGTACTTCAGTCCAGGAAGACAGGGTCACAGGAGATCTGGGTGGTACCCTCTGCCATCCACTATATAGCACCCCTTCGGTCACTTGTATCCATTTGTTTCATATAATAAATTCTGGGAGCAACTCCTCCAGGACTTTTTTCCCTAGGAAAACTTATAAGAGGAAGGTTAATAGAATGAACTATCATCCTCCTTTGTTGTACAGGTCACTTGGTCTAGTGTGATTTTATGAAGGATCCTGTGTAAATGGAATGAATGCTCTTATCCTCTGCTGCTGCATCTGGCTTCATAGCCATTACTAATGTTCTTTATCCCCTTCCTCCTCCACCCATGCTACATTCCCCTCACCCTCCGCTAGCAGTTCTGCTAGTCTAGTGGTTTACCTGGTGAAGAGACCTAGACCCTCATCCTTAAAGAGTCTGAGCTCCTGGCTACCTTGGTCAAGCATGATTCCTACACTTGTCCATTTACTACCAAAAGTGGGCAAGGGACTGGGCGCAGTGGCTCACACCGGTAATCCCAGCACTTTGGGAGGCCAAGGCGGGTGGATCACATGAGGTCAGGAGTTCAAGACCAGCCTGGCCAACATGGTGAAAATACAAAATACAAAAATTAGCCGGGCATGGTGGCATGCGCCTGTTGTCCCAGCTACTCAGGAGGCTGAGGCAGGAGAATCACTTGAACTAGGAGGTTGCAAGAGCCAAAGTCACGCCACTACACTCCAGCCTGGGCGACAGAGTGAGACTTCATCTCAAAGAAAAAGGAAAAAAATAGTGGGCAAGGGAATTCCAAGAGATTCCCAGTGGATCACCTGAGTGCTCTCTCCTCCTGATAATCAGAATGATGACACCTGTCTTTGTCTGCTTGTTTCCTGGCATGAGATGCCCAAAGTGACCTATAAGAAGCTATCACCTGAAGTTTTTTTTTTTCAAGACCTTTGCTGAGTTCCCTGACAAGAGCATTTTCCTCCTGGAAACCAGGACTTTGAAGCTAGAAGCTAATCAGAACTAAGAGTTGCAGGGGCCAGAAACACAAATTCCCCAAAAGTGGGTTCTGAGAATGATGATAAGCAGAACCACATCTACAATTTTTTTTTTTTTTTTAGACAGAATCTGGCTCTGTTGCCCAGGCTGGAGTGTAGTGGCGCCATCTCAATTCACTGCAGCCTCTGCCCTCCTCCACCTCCTGCCCCCAGGGTTCAAGTAATTCTTGTGCCTCAGCCCCCCGAGTAGCTGGGAATACAGGCACCAACCACCAGTCCCAGTTAGCTTTTCTTTTTCTTTTTTTTTGGTGGGGGAGGGTGCCTTTTCATCTTTAATTGCCTGGAAAAGTGGAACACAGAAATTATCTAGTCTTTATATTTCATGAAAGGAGTAATTATAAAAATTTTGGAGGGCAAATTTTTCTTTATCTCGGGTACATGTGCAGATCTTGCAGGATTGTTGCATATGTACACACATGCCATGGTGATTTGCTGTCTCCATCCCCTCCGTCAACTACCTCAGGCATTTCTCCCAACATTACTCCTCCTCAACATCCCCATGCCCCACTGTCCCTCCCCTAGCCTCCCACCCACAACAGACCCCAGTGTGTGATGTTACCCCCCCTGTGCCCATGTGTTCTCATTGTTCAACATACGCCTATGAGTGAGAACATGCAGTGTTTGATTTTCTGTTCTTGTGTCAGTTTGCTGAGTATGATGGTTGCCAGATTCATCCATGCCCCTACAAAAGACATGAACTCATCATTTTTTATGGCTGCATAGTATTCCATGGTGTATATGTGCCACATTTTCTTTGTCCAGTCTATCATTGATGGGCATTTGGGTTGGTTCCAGGTCTTTGCTATTGTAAACAGTGCCACTATGAATATACATGTGCACGTGTCTTTATAATAGAAGATTAATAATCATTCAGGTATATACCCAGTAATGGGATTGCTGGGTCAAATGGAATTTCTATTTCTAGGTCCTTGAGGAATCGCCACACTGTCTTCCACAATGGTTGAACTAACTTACACTCCCACCAACAACGTAAAAGTGTTCCTATTTCTCCACATCCTCTCCAGCATCTGTTGTCTCCAGATTTTTTAATGATCACCATTCTAACTGGTGTGGGATGGTATCTCAATGTGGTTTTGATTTGCATTTCTCTAATGACCAGTGATGATGAGCAGTTTTGCATATGTTTGTTGGCCTCATAAATGTCTTCTTTTGTAAAGTGTCTGTTCATATCTTTCACCCACTTTTGAATGGGTTTGATTGTTTTTTCTTGTAAATCTGCTTTAGTTCTTTGTAGATTCTAGATATTAGCCCTTTGTCAGACAGGTAGATTGTAAAAATTTTTTCACATTCTGTTGGTTGCTTGTTCACTCTGACGACTGTTTCTTTTGCTGTGCAGAAACTCTTAAGATTAATTAGATCCCATTTCTCTATTTTAGCTTTTGTTGCCATTGCTTTTGGTGTTTTAGTCATGAAGTCCTTGCCTATGCCTATGTCCTGAAGGGTTTTGCCTAGTTTTTCTTCTAGGGTTTTTATGGTGTTAGGTCTTATGTTTAAATCTTTAATCTGGAGTTAATTTTAGTGTAAGGTGTAAGGAAGGAGTTCAGTTTCCGCTTTCTGCACATGGCTAGCCAGTTTTCCCAACACGATTTATTAAACAGGTAATCCTTTCCCCACTGCTTGTTTTTGTCAGGTTTGTCAAAGATCACATGGTTGTAGATGTGTGGTGTTACTTCTGAGGCCTCTGTTCTGTTCCATTGGTCTATATCTCTGTTTTGGTACCAGTACCATGCTGTTTTGATTACTGTAGCCTTGTAGTATAGTTTGAAGTCAGGTGGCATGATGCCTCCAGCTTTGTTTTGTTTGTTTGTTTGTTTGTTTGTTTGTTTGTTTGTTTGTTTTTTGCTTAGGATTGTCTTGGCTATGCGGGCTCTCTTTCGGTTCCATATGAACTTTAAGGTGTATTTTTCCAGTTCTGTGAAGAAGGTCAATGGTAGCCTGATGGGGATAGCATTGAATCTATAAATTACTTTGAGCAGTACGGCCATTTTCACCATATTGATTCTTCCTAACCATGAGCATGGAGTGTTTTTTCCATCTGTTTGTGTCCTCTCTTATTTCCTTGAACAGTGGTTTGTAGTTCTCCTTGAAGAGGTCCTTCACATCCTTTGTTACTTGTATTCCTAGGTATTTTATTCTCTTTGTAGCAATTGTGAATGGGAGTTTGCTCATGATTTGGCTCTTTTTAAGTCTGTGATTGGTGTATAGCAATGCTTGTGATTTCTGCACATTGATTTTGTATCCTGAGACTTTGCTGAAGTTGCTTATCAGTTTCAGGAGATTTTGGGCTGAGACGATGGGGTCTTCTAAATATACAATCATGTCATCTGCAAATAGAGACAATTTGACTTCCTCCTTTCCTAATTGAATACACTTTATTTCTTTTTCTTGCCTGATTGCTCTGGCTAGAACTTCCAAAACTATATTGAATAGGAATAGTGAGATAGAGCATCCTTGCCTAGTGCCAGATTTCAAAGGGAAGGCTTCCAGGTTTTGCTCATTCAGTATGATATTGGCTGTGGGTTTGTTGTAAATAGCTTTTATTATTTTGAAATATGTTGCATTGATACTTAGTTTATTGAGAGTTTTTAGCATAAAGCACTGTTGAATTTTGTCAAAGGCCTTCTCGGCATCTATTGAGATGATCATGTGGTTTTTGTCTTTGGTTCTGTTTATGTGATGAATTACATTTATAGATTTTCATTTGCTGGACCAGCCTTGAATCCCTGGAATGAAGTCTATTCGATCATGATGAATAAGCTTTTTGACGTGCTGTTGCAATCGGTTTGCCAGTATTATTGAAGATTTTTGCATCAATATTGAACATGGATATTGGCCTGAAGTTTTCTTTTTTAGTTTTGTCTCTGCCAGGTTTTGGTATCAGGATGATGTTGGTCTCATAAAATGAGTTAGGGAGGATTCCCTCTTTTTGTACTGTTTGGAATAGTTTCAGAAGAAATGGTCCCAGCTCCTCTTTGTACATCAGGTAGAATTTGGCTGTAAACCCATCTGGACCTGGGTTTTTTTTTGGTTGGTAGGCTATTAAATGCTGCCTTAACTTCTGACCTTGTATTGGTCTATTCATGGATTCAACTTCTTCCTAGTTTAGTCTTGGGAGGGTGCCAGTGTCCAGGAATTTATCCATTTCTTCCAGGTTTACTGATGTATATGCATAGAGTTGTTTGTAGTAATCTCTGATGGTAGTTTGTATTTCTTTGGAATTGGTGGTGATATCCCCTTTATCATTTTTTATTGCATCTGTTCGATTCTTCTCTCTTTTCTTTTTTATTAATCTGGCTGGCAGTCTATTTTGTTGATCTTTTCAAAAAACCAGCTCCTGGATTTACTGATTTTTTTAAAGCATTTTTTTGCATCTCTATCTCCTTCAGTTCTGCTCTGATTTAGTTATTTCTTGTCTTCTGCTAGCTTTTGAATTTTTTTGATCTTGCTCCTCTAGCTCTTTCCATTTTGATGGTAGGGTGTCGATTTTATATCTTTCCTTTCTTCTCATGTGGGCATTTATTGCTATAAATTTTCCTCTAGACACTGCTTTAAATGTGTCCCAGATATTCTGGTATGTTGTGTCTTCATTCTTGTTGGTTTTGAAGAACATCTTTATTTCTGCCTTCATTTCATTGTTTATCCAGTCATCATTCAGGAGCAAGTTGTTCAGTTTCCATGTAGTTGTGCGGTTTTGGGCGAGTTTTTTAATCCTGAGTTCTAATTTGATTGCACTGTGGTCTGAGAGACTGTTAGGATTTCTGTTCTTTTGCATTTGCTGAGGAGTGATTTACTTCAAATTACGTGGTCAGTTTTAGAGTAAGTGTGATGTGGTGCTAAGAATGTATATTCTGTGGATTCAGGGTGGAGAGTTGTGTAGATGTCTATTAGGTCCACTTGGTCAAGATCTGTGTTCAAGTCCTTAATATCCTTGTTAATTTTCTGTCTCGTTGATCTAACATTGACAGCGGAGTGTTAAAGTTTCCCATTAACATTTTGTGTGAGTCTATGTCTCTTTGTAGGTTGTTAAGAACTTGCTTTAGGCCGGTCGCGGTGGCTCACGCCTGTAATCCCAGCACTTTGGGAGGCCGAGGCGGGTGGATCACGAGGTCAAGAGATCGAGACCATCCTGGTCAACATGGTGAAACCCCGTCTCTATTAAAAATACAAAAATTAGCTGGGCATGGTGGCACATGCCTGTAGTCCCAGCTACTTGGGAGGCTGAGGCAGGAGAATTGCTTGAACCCAGGAGGCGGAGGTTGTGGTGAGCAGAGATCGCGCCATTGCACTCCAGCCTGGGTAACAAGAGCTAAACTCCGTCTCAAAAAAAAAAAAAAAAGAACTTGCTTTATGTATTTGGGTGCTCCTGTATTAGATATTTAAGATAGTTAGCTCTTCTTGTTGCATTGATCCTTTTACCATTATGTAATGCCCTTCTTTGTCTCTTTTGAAAAATATGGAACACTTCATGAATTTGCATGTCATCCTTGCACAGGGGCCTTGCTAATCTTCTCTGTATCGTTCCAATTTTAATATATGCGCTGCTGAGGTGAGCACTTTTTCTTTTTAAGTACAGACAGGGTTTTGCCATATTGGCCAGGCTGGTTTCGAACTCCTGACCTCAAGTGATCCACCCACCTCAGCCCCCCAAAGTGCTGGGATTACAGGCATGAGCCACCATGCCCAGCCAGGACCACTCCTACTTCTAGCCCTTAGTTCTCAGAACCATGTATTATATCCACTGGAAACATGTCATCATATAAAGGCCATTGATTCATGGTATATACAGTAGCCTAGAGGATCACATCCCAACCGTGTGAGGTATCACTTCCAAGCTGGCACTTCAGCTGTATTTTCAACAGGTCATTTGCTGATCCATTGCTCTGTCATGCTAGCAGCTTTGAGTGCTGCTGCTATAAATAAGAGATCCAGTGCATGGTCACAAGACCACTGCCATACCTCCTCTGTTGTACAGGTCACTTGGTCTAATGTGATTTTATGAAGGATCCTGTGTAAATGGAACAAATCCTCTCAAACTTTAAGATAGTAGTGCTGGTTACAGTCTGCAAGCAGGAAACAGACATGTATACCCAGAATGTGTATTGATTCCAATGAAGATAAATTAGTTTTACTTCAATGTAGGCAACTTGTCGCCAACTGGCTTATTGGTCTCCTCAAGAGAAAATGTCACAGTGGAAGCTCAACACTGGTCTTTGTTGCTGGCAGCCTGGCATTCAGCAGCATCAAGAGCTAGTTCAGCATTGGTGAGTGCTCACTGTTTCAGGTATATCCACGTGTCTTCCCCAGATCTCCTTGTTCCCGATCTCTCAATATTTTTCCTTCCAAGCCGTGACTAGCTGGCCACTGCCTGTGAGTCTGCATATTCTAACATCAGACCACTTCTCTTCCCACACAAAATGATTACTAGTTGTACCATCTGAAATTCTGCCCTTTGGGTGGATTTCTCCTTACTGCTATCTTTCAAGGCCAACCCCAAGTAGGACTGTAGTGCAGCTACAATCCATTTTCAGCTGGCATCCTCATACCAAGCTGAGCCATCCATGAACCAAGGTCAGTCACTTTCCTCCTCCTTAAACACCTCAATGGGAATAGGTATGAGCTGAGATAGAGGTACTGGTGCAACAGTGATGGATGACATGGAGTTGGGTTTAACAAACCAACTCATGATGAGAAGTTCTGGCTTCATGGTCGCTTGATGTCCCATGGTCTGGTGCTTCATCTCTACTAAGGCCTGGTAAGAGGCAGTGTTTTTAAAGGTAATTTTCTGCTACAGATGGTAAGACCTTGATCCAGAAGCCTAGGGATTTACATTGTCAATATCTTATTTGCAATAAACTCCAGATCGTATTGTTTCCCACCACAGATACCTTTAATATCATAGAGTCTGATGGATCACCTGTCCCAAGCAACAGGGCCATTTGGACAGTAGCCCAGACCTACTGCAATGCCTTTTCTGTTCTGGGCCCTATTTAGATTTGGCAGCCTTTTAAATTGCCTTTTTCTAGTGTATCATTTTGATTCCCTTCTG
>PVKV010016222.1:25851-51596 GCA_004027835.1 Alouatta palliata
TTTTTTTTTTTTTTTTTTTTTTTTTTTTTTTTTTTTTTTTTTTTTTTTTTTTTTTTTTTTTTTTTTTTTTTTTTTTTTTGAGACAGAGTCTCGCTATGTCACCCAGGCTGGAGTGCTACGGTGCAATCTCGACTCTGCAGTCTCCATCTCCTGGGCTCAAGAGATTCTCCTGCCTTAGCCTCCTGAGAGCTGGGGTTACAGGTGCACACTACCATGCCCAGCTAATTATTTGTATTTTTAGTAGAGATGAGGTTTTGCCACGTTGGCCAGGCTGGTCTTGAACTCCTGGTCTCAAGTGATCCACCTGCCTCGGCCTCCCAAAGTGCTGGGATTACAGGCATGAGCCACTGCACCTGGCCCTCCTCTTTTGTTGCAATCACAAATTACATCTTTGAAAAATTGTGTGCCATTAACATACATTTATAATTACTGTTTTATGTATTTGTCTTTTAAATCACATAGAAAATAAGAGGAGTTACAAACCCAAAATACAATGATACTGGCTTTCATATTTACTTTTGATGTTAACTTTATTGGAGTTTTTTATTTCTTTGTATGGCTTCAAGTTATTGCCTAGTGTCCTTTTATTTCAACTTGAAGGACTCCCTTTAGCATTTCTTGTAGGGCATGTCCACTGATGGTAAATTCCCTCAGTTTTTTTTTTTTTGTTTTTGTTTTTTCTTTTTTAAAAAATCAGAGATATCTTAATTTCTCCTTCATTTTTGAAGGACAGTATTTCTGGTTATAGAATTCTTGGTTAACAGCACTTCTTTTAGCTCTTTAAGAATGTCATCCCTATCTTCTGGAATCCATGCGTTTTTTAATGAGAAATATGCTTTTAATCTTATCGAGGATAACTTGTAGATGACAAATTGCTTCTCTCTTGCTGCTTTCAGGATTGTTTCTTTATCCTTGGCTTTTGACAACTGATTATAATGTGTTTCAGTACAGATCTCTCTGCATTTATCCTTCTTGGAGTTTGCTGAGATTCTTCAATGTGTAGATTCCTATCTTTTATTAAATTTGGGAAGTTTTCAGTCATTGCTTCAAATATTATTTTGTTCTTTCTCTCTCTTCTCCCCTTCTGGTATTCCCATTAAGCATATATCACTATGCTTAATGGTATCCCACAAGTCTCTTAGGCTCTGTTCATTTTTCCTCTTTCTTTTTTCTTTATGCTCCCCAGATTGAATCATTTCAAATGTCCTGTCTTCAAGGTACAGATTCTTTCTTCCACCTGCTTAAACCTATTAACCCTCAGTGGGTTTCTTATTTTAGCTATTGTACTTTTCAGCTCCAGAATTTTAGTTTTTATCATTTCCATTTATTTATTGATATCCTCTATTTGTTTTTACTTCATTCTCCTGGTTTTCTTTAGCTCTTTGAGCATATTAAATACAGTTGATTTAAAGTCTTTGTCTAATAATTCTAATGTCTGTGCACTTCCTCAGAGACAGTTTTTGTTCACTTTTTTCTGTGAAGAGGCCATACTTTCTTATTTCATTGCATGCTTTGTTTTTGTTGGAAATTAGACATTTTAAATACTATAACTTGGTAACCCTGGATATTAGATTCTTCCTCCTCTCAGGATAGTTTTGTTTGTTTGCTCACTTGCTGTGAACTGCAGCTGTTTAGTGACTTCTAAACTATTTATGTAAAGCCCATATTCTTCTTCATGTGTGGTCTCTAAAGTCTCTGTTCCTTTAACAGATGTTTCCTTCACTTCCAGGAGACACACACACACACACACACACACACACACACACACACACACAGAGAGAGAGAGAGAGAGAGAGAGAGAGAGAGAGAGAAGACAGAGAGATGAGAGAGAGAAAAAAATAAATAAAAAAGACTCTCAGTTTCATCTTTGAAGATTGGCTGTCTGTGTTAGTACACTCCTCCAATGTTTAGCCAGGTCATTTACATCTCTGTAAATCATTTTCATTTATCATTCATTTCCTCCTTGCACTAAGCCTAGAGAGCAGCCAAAGATGAAAGCTTAGAGTCTTCTCAAGTCTCTCCTGAGTGTAGACCCTGTCTTGGACATGTATGTGGTTTTCTTAATTCCCCTGTATACACAGGCACTTTTGAATGTCCTAATTTCTCAAAGAAACTCTCTCCCTAGAGTGTCTTGGTACTCTATTGTTTCTCAATTCTAATCTTTTGCCCCAGATGGCCATGGGTTGGCTGGTTGTCTTATAAAATTTTAGAATAATGCCTGCTACTTTTCCTTCTTGAATTAGCTCCAAATTAGGTGAAACAAAGACCAGTAACTTATGTCAGTCTTTAAAGTAGGCCCCAGACAGGTTAGAACAGACAAACACTCTTCTTTGAGAAGAAGGTCTGCTCTGCTCCCTTCAGAAGCAAGGACTGGGGTCCCACACTAGGAATATGGACTGGCACTTTCAAGACTGCTGCTAAGTCAAGGAGAAGGTTGGGATGAGTACAAGGAAAACATCACAGATGCTTTCCTACTGATTTTAAGTTGTCTTTTTCTTGCTTCAGCATTAGCTTGGTTGTTGTAAATATTTGACTATTTTCCAGAGCTCTGAAAAGAGAACTTGGAGCTATCTACTCCATCATTTTCCTAACATCCCTCCATCTGGCAGCCTTTGGTGTCACACAGTATAGGGGTAAAGCAAGTATGTGAATCTTTCTTCTAGAACTTGAAGAGACCTACCATAATTGTGCTTCCTTTTTGACTGTGGGATGTGCAAAATGCAATAATTCGTCATTTACTTTGTATGGGATGCTCTAGCATGTCCTAGGTCACTGGACTATTAACAATTTTATTGATATGTCAAAGTCTTAAATCTCCATAAGGTTTATCTGCCATTCTCTGGAGTCGCCTTTAATATACTTTCCACTCCCTGCTCATCTAGTCTAATGAACATAGATAAACTGGACCAACATGATGTTCTGCAGACCTCCAGATGGTCCAAGTCCCTACAGACCATATTATAAGAGAGAGCAGGAGAATTAATGGAGCCCACGTCATAGCCATAAATGTATACTGCTAGCCATTCCAACTAAATGTGAACTGTTCGTAGTCCCCCTTTCTTGAAACAATAGATTCAATGGCCATGTAAAAAGTACCTGAGTTCATGCTGATATAGTTTAGCTAAGATACGGCATTTGGTGAAGAAGCTTCAACTGGGGTTACTACTTGACTGAATTTATAGTTGTCCACTGTCACCCTCCAGGATCCATCAGACTTTTGTAAAGGCCAGACAGATTTATTAAATGGGAGATGTAATGAAAGTTTCACCCTTGCATACTTTAGGTCTTTAGAAGTGAAATTATCTCTGCTATTCCTTCTTGGATGTGACATTGTTTTTGAATTACTATTTGGCCAAGGTAGGAGAGTAGGGAAATTTCAGAGACTTCTATTTTGCCTTTCACAGTATGATAGCTCTTACAGATTAAAAAATCAATGTAAAAAATTCTGCCAGTTGTCAAGTATATCCATTGTAATCATACATTCAGGGAATGAGGAAATGATCACTATATGGGAGTATGGATCCACTCTGAGCCAGAGCTAGGCCAGAACTCCATTTATTAGTTGGCTTCATAAACCTGTACTCTAACAGAGGGGACATTATGCTTTGGGTTCCTGAATAGTAATGTCAACTAGATCCTGTATCCCACAATCCTCAAAATATTTGGGTATTCTCATTTCCCTGGTGGACAATTATCAAGTAAATGGCTGAGTTCCTTTGGTGAAGGAATGAGAATATCATTAATTTTACATTTGCCATGGTGTTATAGAGTCCTCCCTAAGCATCTGGCCGCTCCCTGAAATAATAGGTTCCAGGTATGAAAACTAACATTCGGAAACTAGCCAAGGTATTGTGACTTTTTATTCAGGCAGCCGTCTTCAGTTTCCTAATTATCCATTACTGATTTTGTGTTGTTGTATAAATTGAGCAAATACTCTTACTGATTGCTCATTCTTGTCTCTAAGAATATATGCTCTATAAATTACCCCATACCTGCCTGCTGATATACTGCCTGGCTGCCACTGACTTTACCACACATTACAATAATTATACCTTCCTAAGCCCTATGATTTCAAGATTCTATCATCCTTATTGATACTGGGGAGTTCAGCTCTGCTTCTCAGTGATGCTGGTGCCCTTTTCACCAGTACGTTTCTTATTGATTTGGTAAACTTAGAATCCACCAAATCCTGCCAGGAGGTATAGTCATATGGTGGCTTTTCTAGCCATACATAGTATTTCCACTCTAGTATGCCCATTTCTCTGAGTCTTTGATCCATGCTTTCACCATCTGACAAAGTCGCTCATGTGTTTACACTTAAAATCATTTTCTCCAAACTTCCAAAAGCCATCCTAGCAGTATCATAGCCCTACTTCCCAGGGTCCTCCCCAGGTGTGAAATCCTGCAACACAGGAAAATGCTTCCATACCAGTAAGCTCTATCTCTGAAATTTTGTGTTGTACTCTCTGTTCACAATTCAACACCCTCAGGATCTAGCACCACACGTATTATCCTGATTCCTGACAGTAGATATCGATAGGTTCTACATCTTCTTTGGGATGTAGTACCTTTCTTCTTTTAGCTGACCCAGCGCTTTCCCAGGTGGAATACATTGTAACTTAACCCTAGTTATTGATCTGGTGGGCAAAGGGGAAGGTGGGGGTGGATTCTGAAGGGAATAAGGGAAAATCCATGTTATCTTGAAATTCAGAAGCTTCTGCATCATCATCAGGCAAGGAGAAAGGACTAGCCTTTAACACAGAGGACTGTTACTGGAATACTTCTATATACCCAGAGGGTTGAGAATACAGAGACCAAACCCCCTCCCCTGAACCAACCCCCCTGGCAGGCCCCAGTGTGTGCTGTTCCCCTCCCTGTGGCCATGTGTTCTCATTGTTCAGCTCCCACTTGTAAGTGAGAACACATGGTGTTTGGTTTTCTGTGTTTTAACCACAATCATAGGCAGAGTTCTAAGATGGCTCCCAAGATTCTTGGCCCCAGTGAACACACACCTTCTGCCGGTTATTCAATCAAACACTAATCCAAGTGCTGCTGTAAAAGAATTTTGCAGATTACTTAAAGGCCCAAATCAGTTCATCTTAAATTAAATAGATTCTTTGGGTGGGCCTGACCTACTCACAAGTCCTATGTTAGTCTATTTGTGTAGCTATGACAGAATACCTCAGATTAGGCAACTGATAAAGAAAAGAAATTTATTTCTTACAGTTTTGAAGGCTAGGAAGCCCAAGGTCCAGGAGCCCACATCTGGTGAGGGTCTTTATGCTGCAACATTCCACAGACGAAAGCAAGTGGATGAGAGATGAAAAAGGCAGCCAAACTCATCTTTTTATCAGGAGCCCACTCCCAGGAGAATTGCATTAATTCATTCAGGAGGTCAAAGCCCTCATGACCTAATCACCTCTTAAAGATCCCATCTCTCAACACTGCGGCAGCGGGGATTAAGTTTGCAACGCACGAACTTTGGGGGACGCATTCAGACCAGAGCAAGTCCTTTAAATCTGGGTCTGCAGGTCAGATAGGAAAGTAATACACTTAAAGCATGAGAAATCTTCTTTTACTGTCTTTGAAGATGAAGAAGACCACGTAGCAAGGAATACAGGTGGCTTCTAGGAGCTGAGGGCAGTTCCCAGCTGAAAGCAAACAAAAAAATGGGGACCTCAGTCCCTACAACTACAAAGAACTAAATTCCACAACAACCTGAATGAGCTTAGAGATAGATTCTTCCCCAGAGGCTTGAGATAAGCACAAAGCCTGGCCAACACCTTGATTTCAGCTTTGTGATACCCTGAGTAGAGAACATATCCACACTGTACCTAACTTCCAACCTACAGAAGTGTGAGCTAATAAATAAATAATGTTTTAAGCTGCTAAATTTATGGCAATTTTTTATACAGCAATACAGATGCTCTTCAACTTACAATGAGATTACATTCCAATAATCTCATATGCTGAAAATATCATTAAGCAGAAAATCCATTTAATACACATAATCTATCAAATATCAGAGCTTAGCATAGCTATTTTAAACATCCTCAAACACTTACCCTACAGTTGGACAAGATATTTAACACAAAGCCTGTTTTATAATAAAGTGTTGACTATGTCATGTAATTTATAGAATATTGTACTGAAAGTTAAAAAAAAAAATGACTCACTGTACTGCCCAGCATGCTAATTCATACTGCATATCGCCAGCCCAGGGGAAAGATCAAAATTCAAACTCTGAAGTACTGTTTCTACTGAATACATACCGCTTTCACACTACCACAAAGTCAAATAATCATAAATAGATCCATTGCAAGTTGAGGACTGTCAGTGTAATACCAAATACAGTCACCACTTTAACGTCAGTGAGTTTGAAATCTGCTACCCAGAGGAGCCTCTCAAAAAAGTGGCTCAAGATCTCCTTCCTAACCAAAAACGGTCGTCATTGCAACACGCTGGTCTTAACCTAATGTGAACCAGGTGCTGTCTCCCACAGATGGCAGCAGTCCTGCTTGCAACACGCTGGTCTTAACCTAATGTGAACCAGGTGCTGTCTCCCACAGATGGCAGCAGTCCTGCTTGCAAGCAATCCTAACATTCCTTCAGTGATCAGTTACAAAAAGAACTGAAATTGTGTTTCTTCAAATAGTAGGTACACTATTACGGGGCAATAAACTGATGGCTTCTGGTTTTCAGCTGTGTGATTTCCTCCAGAGTAACATCACTAACTAATATTTGTGGGTTGGTACTGAACTTTCCTTTTTTTGTGTATATCACTACATATGATGCTCAGCCTTTTAAAAATATGACACTTTTGAAAACTATAAAACATTAAATATAAATTTAAGAAGTATTTAAAAAGTAAAGTGAAAGTTGGGGGAGGGGAGACAAATGGGAGAGAGTGGCCATTAAAAATCCAACCTGTAAAGGAGAATTATATTGATCCCCAAGCTTTGCAGAAGTTCAATAAACATGGTCTTATTTATAAGGATTAACTTCCCAGGAATCTTTGTTGTTACGTATTTTTCAAAAATTGCTTTGTTCAACTTTTAAAATGTACAACAAACTCTTAGTTACGTTGAAAATTTTGTTTCAAAGTATATAACACTGTTGATTTTTGTAGGTTGATTTTGTATCTTGCAACTTTACTGAATTTATCAGTTCTAATATTTTTGGTGAAGTATTTAAAGTTTATAAAGTATATATCATGTCATCAGCTAATATAAGATATATATAAGACCATGTTGTCAGTATTTCACTTCTTCCTTTCCTATCTGGTTGTTTTATATTTATTTTCCTTGCCCAATTGCTCTGGCTAGGACTTCTAGTACAGTGTTAAATAGAAGTGGTGAGAATGGGTATCCTCGTAATATTCCTGAACTTACAGGAAAAGCTTTCAGCTTTTCACCACTGAGTATAATGTTAACTGTGGGCTTTCATATATGATATGCTGAAGAGATATCTCCATTCCCATGTCATTGCAGCATTATTCTCAACCGCCAAAATATGGAAGCAAGCTAAGTACCCATCAGTGGAAGAGCATATGAAGAAAATGTGGTGTATATACACAACAGAATACTATTCAGCCTTTAAAAAAAGAATAAAATTCTGTCATTTGGGACAACATAGATGAGCCTGGAGGACATTATGCTAAGTGAAAAATGCCAGGTGCAGAAAGACAAAAGCTGCATGGTCTCCCTTGTAGGTATAATCTAAAAACGTAGAACTCATAGAAGTAGAAAACAGAATGGTAGTTACCAGAGGCTGAGGAGCAGGAAAAAGAGATGTTGCTCAAAGGGTACAAAGTTTCTGTTAGAGGGGAGGAATAAGTTTTAGTGATCTACTGCACAGCGTGATGCTAATGTTAACAGACTTTGAATGTTCTCACCACAAAGAAATGTAAGTATGTGAGGTGATGGTTATGTCAATTAGCTTGATTTAATCATTCCACAAGGTATACATCTATCATAACATCACATTGTGCCCCCAAAATATAAACGATTATTTGTTAATTAAATATAAAATAAACCAAAAACTATAAAAATAAATCATATAACAAATACTTTAGTCATATTGAGAAAATTTGTTTTATAGGTCTTGGATAATTTTATTGTTGCATTTGACTGGTTTAATGTGCTTTATGTACATGATTTCATAGTTTAAGGTAACTGGATGACAATTACTGTATTGTCATAAAAATATCAAACTGATTCTGTATTTGATGTGTAATCTCACGCTTTCTAATGTTTTGATAACCTTTATTTTAGAAGTCTATTTTGAATTGCATTTCAATATAAATACAAAATAATTTGGAAATTTAAAAAACTTCTTTAGAATACTAATGTTCAATTCATCCTTTAACAACCTGGCTAAAATACTGCTTCCCCCTCATTTTACTACCTTTTTACTTCTTCATTCTCATATTAGCAGAGCTCTCTTCAATGGCAGCAACATCAGCAAAACAACTTTGCCAAATTTCCAGCAGAATCCTGAGCAAAGGTTGTAAACACTAATCTCATAAAGGCTTCTGATGCCACCTAGAATTTCTCCTGAACCTGCAGATAACTTTTATTTCAGTTAATTCCATCATATCTTTCATCTCTGTTACCTTTGGCCCTACCTTGAAGTCCCTTGTGACACTTCTTTTTAAGTCTGTAATAGCTGTACATTCACTCACATTGTCTGCACTTCTTCCCCAGTGATTTCTTTTTACCCATTCTCCTCTTTAAAAACCCACATATTTACCTTTTCCTAGAATATTCTTACTTCCTACCCCTAATTGAATCCTCACTCTCCTTATATTAATTATTTGACATTTACCAGTATGCTGGTACAACTATTAATATATGCCTCACAATACACCTATTCCAGCTTGAAGTGTTCTTGCCCTCAAGAGATTCAGTCTAGTGTTTAAGACAGACAAGTAAAAACAAAACAATTACAGTTGCATTAGAAGAAAAATGATCAAGGAAAAGGGAAAATTTTGTCTCCATCCTTTCTCCAGCCCAGCAAGTTAACTGATTTCATTGGCCAGACCTTGCCATTCATGGCACAGGTTACATGTACTCATTCTTTGAGGCTAGTATTACCCTGATGCAAAAACCAGACCAGGATACAACAACAAAAAAGCAATCTACAAGTCAGTATCCCTAATGAACATAGATGCAAAAATCTTCAACAAATTACTAGCAAACTGAATCCAACAGCATGTCAAAAAGATAATAATACACCATGATCAAATGGGATTTATCCCAGGGAATGCAAGGATGGTTCAACACGTGCAAATCAACAAACATCAAATATATCAACAGAATTAAGGGCAAAAACCAAATGATAATCTCAATAGACACAAAAAGCATTTGATAAAATTCAACATCCCTTTATGATAAAAAAAAAAAAAGATTCAACAAATTAGCATAGAAGGAATGTACTTCAACATAATAAAGCCCATATATAACAATGCATGGCTAACATCATACTGAATGGGGAAAAGCTAAAACCTTTCCTCTAAGAACTAGAATAAGACAAGGATGCCCATTTTCACCACTGTACTGATAGTCCTAGCCAGAGTAATTAGGTGAGAGAAAAAAAATAAAAGGCATACAAATTGGAATAGGGAAAGTCAAGTTGTCTCTTTTTTCTATTGATATGATCTTTTATCTAGAAAAAGCTATAGATTCCTATAAAAAAAACTCTTATATCTGATAAATAAATTAAGTTACAGGATACAAAATCAACATAATGATATGAAACTAGAAATCAATAACAGGAAATTTGGAAAATTCACAAATACATGGAAATTAACAACAGGCTTCTGAACAACTAATGGGTCAAAGAAGAGATCAAACAGAAATCAAAAAAGATTTTGAGACCAACAAAAATGGAAATATTACGGGATGCTGCAAAACAGTTATAAGATGCAAGTTTATACAACAAGTGTCTACATCAAAAAAAAAAAAAAGATCTCAAACAACGTAACTTTACACTTCCAATAACTGGATAACAAAAAAAAAAAAAATAAGCCCAAAGTTAGCAGAAGAAAAAAATAATAAAAATTGGAACAGAAATAAACAAAATAGAGAACAGAAAAATCATTTTAAAAATTAATGAAAATAAGGACTGCATAGCAAAAAGCACTATAAATAGTCAAACAAACAACTGTTGAATTATGAGAAAGTATTTGTGACACTTATCACAGATGAAGTGTAGTATTCCCTAAAGGACTTTTGAAAATGTTCTAAAATCCTCTAACAACTTTGAAAAGGTTTCAATTGGATTCCCCTTTGCCATTTAGGTCTTCATGCTCTAGTGGTATTACTAAGTATAGTGGTAAACTCAAGAGTATCGGGAGGCCAATAATTCACTTTGTAGACAGGATGCAGATTTGCTTCCGCAGATTCACTCTGTAATAATCTCAGGAATGAAAACAAGGGTAACTAAAATTTCTGAAGTTTTGTCCTGTAACCAAATAAATGAAATCCCAGTGATGATGATGATGGTGACAGCAGCTAACTTTTACTGACTCTGTACTTTTTTCTTTGTACTATGCTAAGCACTTTATTTTTATCATTATTTTATCATTATTTCCTTTCGTTCTCCTTAGTAAAGTAGGTAGTAATTGTCTTTACTGAACAGTGAATAAAACAAGACTCTAACAAGTTAAATAATTGCCCAAGGTCCCACATGGCAATTCTGTCTTGGGTATTACCACCCTATAATGTAAATGGTGTCGAAAGGATTAAAGGGAGCCACGTGTGGTGGCTCATACCTGTGATCCCAGCACGCTGGGAGGCTGAGGCAGGCTGATCACCTAAGGTCAGGAGTTGAAGACCAGCCTGACCAACACTGTGAAACCCCGTCTCTACTAAAAATACAAAAATTACTCACGCCACTGGACTCCAGCCTGGGCGAGAGCGACAGAGACTCTGCCTCAAAAAAAAAAAAAAGGATTAAAGGGTTCAATGTGTGCTAATTGAATAAAGATGCAGTTGCTACACATTGAACCCTTTAATCCTATGGCCACCCTCCAGGTGCCCTGCTGGCCCTAGTCCTCCAGGTCCCGGCCAGGCCCCAACTCACATTTAGCAGCCGGTGCCCGGTGCTCTCCTGGTTCTTGTTTTTAGGCAAGGCCATCCTGCCCTGGTCCGAGATGTTACGAACCGAAGAAATCTCCGACCCTCTGATGTTCATCATATCCGAGTTGCTGTAGGGATTCCTCTGCAATAGAGGGGTGGGTGACAGGGCTTGGACGCGCCCGTTGTGGTTATCCAGTGTGTTGAAAGGCCTGTTTGTCTCCATGGGTGGCTCCATCTCTCCATCTTCCGGGGCCTGTCTGAGCCCAACCGCCGGCCCACTACTGCGCAGGCGTGATCCTCCCACGGCCTTTCATGCCTTTTTCCAGCCTGTGCGTGCCACCTTGAGTGACCCACTCAGGCGGGGCCCCTGCTGGGAGTGGCAGGAGGCCAGCTTTGGAGGCGTGTGTGCTTAGCAAGCCTGGAGGGTCTGCTGCAAGCACTTGCCAGCCCATTTCAGTCTCCTTTAGAAGGAAGTCAGAGCCTGCTGGTGGAGAGCAAGGCCCATCACCACTGGGCACAACCGCTTTAGTCACTGTCTTGTCCGCCCTTGAACCCCTCGTGAGTCCTTTTCTCCGTTCACCATTTCGTTCTAGAAGATTTACAGTATCAGTCATTACTTCCTCTACACTATCACTGAGCTCCAGATGTTAAATATCCAAGTCTACTTCGACATATTTACCCAGTTGTTCCACAGGCACGTAACACGTTAATATTCGTCTTCCCTCTTAAACTTCTAGTAGGTTCTAAAGTCATTTGATGCAGCAATGTCATATCCACAAAATCTTAAAAATGCGGACACATTTTTAAATTCTGACCCTAAATATCTGAATCTTACCTTTTCCCTTTCTGGCACCTAGTTTGGGATATCACACTCGAGACAATTGCAATGATTTACTCATGGGTCTGCCAACCTGCTGTCACCCATCCCTTTCAAGGTCCCTATATTAGTCCTTTGCAGCAGCGGATGGAGCTAAAGGCCATTATCCTAAGCAGTCTAACACAGGACCAGAAAACTAAATACTGTATGTTCTCACGTATAAGTGCAAGCTAAACAAGAACACATGGACCCAAAGATGAGGGCAACAGACACTGGCCCCTACCTGACGGTGAGGTAGGGGTGGGAGGAAGGAAGAGGATCAAAAACTACCTTTTGGGTACTAGGCTTATTAGTTGGGTGATGAAATAATCTGTATGGCCCCATGACACAAAATTTACCTATATAACAAACCTGCACATGTAACCCTTGAACCTAAAAGTTAAATTAAAAATATAAATACAAACAAAACAAAACCAGAAAATTCCAGAACTTCTTTATTGTACACAAAAATTTAAATTTGTTAATATGGAAACCAAAGGTCTACCAAATGTACTCTCCTAGTTTAGGATCATTATTTATTGCTATTATTTTTGGAATCTATTCCTCTTTTATTCAAGGACCAGCTCAGAGGTCAACTTTTAGTTAATTCTTATAACCTTGTACACATACCCAAAAGGCAGAGTTAACTGCTATATAAGTTACTTCTTGGCATATCCTTGTCAGCCTAAATAACGAGGAGACTCTCTGAAAGAAAATGATGTTTATTCTGGAGTAGGCATTGCAATGAGAATACAAGTGCCACAGTAAACTATGTGTATATACAGGGAGGTAAAGGAAGACAATGGTTTTTAAAGCAAAAATGATTGTTTTGAGAGAGTTATCCTTGGTTACAATGATCAATAACAAGGATGTCAACAGTCAGACACTGGACAGGCAGTTGTTGGGCAAATGTCCTCCTAGAAGTATTTTTTGTATGTAAAGTTGTGATGGCCTTTGTGCAAGGTGTGGTTTTGTGCAGTCTTTTATGATAAGCCTTGTTATCAGGCACCTGTACATGAAAATCCTCCTTTCATGGCCTTCCCCAGCTCTATCTGTTAGAGTTTTTAACACAATAACTACAAACTGATTTTGACAACTTTCACATCCTATTAGTGGGCTCACACTATTAATTGCTAATCTCAAAAGACAGAGTTCTTTGGGGGCAGGAACCTGCACCTCACCTTGTGCTCCTCAGGGTACATGGCCCAATATCCCAAGGCCTTTAATACATTTGTCATTATTTCAGATTTATACTATGTGGTGCGTTAATTATTGCACCCAATGAAACTTGCTGTCCAGCAGCTCACTCTGTTCTTAGGGCTCATGTTATGCAACATAAGGTATACAGCATCACAGATAAAGTTATCTTATTTTTAAAAATTTTAACCTAAATCTAACCAAACCTCTTGACCTAACCTCCAGTCTCTAGGAAATTCAGGAGATTGAGGAACAAATTAAGTGATGTCACTAGGAAAAAGACAATTCAAAAATGTAGGTGGGACACTCTAAAGCAAAATTGGCTTGGACTTCTTCAAAAAAAATGTCATGGTTTTTAGAATGGTACTGCCAAACAGCTTGGAAAACACCTTGGCAGTTTAAAAACTAAATATGTAACTACATATAACCCATCTATTTCACTCCTGAGCATTCATCTCAGAGAAATGAAAAGTGAATGTTCACACAAAAATTTGTACATGAATGTTCACAGCAGTGTTATTCACAAACTGGAATCAGCCCAGATTCTTCAATAAGTCAATGATTTAAACCAAACAAAACAGTAAAAGGAAATGAACTATTGATACACATAACAACTGAGATGACTCTCCAGGGAATTATGCTGAACAGAAAAAAAAAAAAAAAAGGCAATCCCATAAAATTACATACTGTATGATTCATTTTATAACATTATGGAAATGACAAAGTGTTAGAAATAAAGACAGTTTAATGGTTGCCAGGGTTTAGAGTTGGGGTGCAAGGAGAAGAGTATAAGGAGGAGATGGATGTGGTTATAAAAGGGAAACTCTATCCAGGTGCAGTGGCTCTCACTGCAATCCCAGAACTTTGGGAGGCTTAGGCGGGCAGCTCACTTGAGCCCAGGAGTTGGAGATCAGCCTGGCCAACATGACAAAGCCTCATCTCTACTAAAAATACAAAAATTAGCCAGGCATGGTGGTGCATGCCTGTAATCCCAACTACTCTGGAGGCTGAGGCACGAGAATGGCTTGAATCTGGAAGGTGGAGCTTGCAGTCAGCCGAGATGGTGCCACTGGACTCCTGCCTGGGTGACACAGTGAAACTGTGTCTCAAAAACAAAATAAATAAAAGGGAAACACGAGGAATTCTTGTGATTTGGGAACTGTTCAGTATCTTGATTGTGTTAGTAGATACACAAACTGACACAAGCGATACAATTGTATAGCACTTGAAACACAGAGAAGTATATAATTGTTGGCACTTTATATCAACAAATGTCCTTATTTCTAGACGATGCATGCTGACATATTCAGGTGAGTGCCATGTTAGCAACTTACTTTCAAAAGGTTTCAAAAGAAAAGAGGGCATACACAAAGAAAGATAAAGCAAATGGGGCAAAATTTTAACAATTATTAAATCTAGGTTGATCTAGACGACAGTTGCAATTAAAGTACTGCCTCAGACCTGAATCTCTGAGGATGAATCCTGGAAGTATATATATGCTTTGTTCTGTTCGATGGGAGAAAAGAGGCAGGCATTAGTAGATACTGTATTTTGCAACAAGAAAAGCCCCACTGGGCATCTTGCCTATTGACACCTCAGAAACTCTATTACTCTACACACACTAATGTGGGGAGAAAGCCAAGCAAGGTGATGATTTCTGAGCCAATCATGTGATTACAAGGTTAGGACCTCCAATGGGGTTCCAGTTGATCAAGTTTAGCTTCTGCCATAGCAATTTTAATAACACAGTGAGAACATCCAGATGGAGAAATGAGTTAACTATCAGAGCCCCTATGAGTTTTGGTCTGATGCCTTGAGCAGCCTGTGTTTAGTTCAGGAGGACAGGTCTACTCAACTGCAGGTGCTTGTAAATTTCAGGGGCTTTCCTCCCCAAAGTCTAATTGGCTAGGACTTCTTTCTAGAAAACTGAGCTCTTTGTACTTGGCCAAGGGCTCTGATCAGCAAGGTGCTCCTGTGTTATCTACCCAGTGCAGTGTCTCACCAGGTTGGCAATAAAAGTATTTTAAATCAGTAATGAGAAATGAGAAACCATGAGTAATGAGAAACGATGATGCCCTACCAATTGCACTGGATCAGCTTGCATGTCAACCTAGTCCACTGTAAGCTGGAGAAAGTTAACATGAATTCTCATCGACAGCCTTAGCAACATGCCTCAAGTGTCATTCCCTACTTCCTGGAGACATGCATTAGCAGTGAACTTCTTCCAAACTTCCCAATCATCACAGTCAAACAATCTGAGAGACACCAGAGACACCAGGGAAAACACTGAGTTCCCTGTACAAGTCCATCAGGGAAAACAAAGACTTGTACAGGCCTACCAGCTGCTCAGGTTTATGTGCCTCCTGGGTCATTAGGAGATCTGAAGTCTAAGTTGTACTTCCCAGACCTGAAAGAATTCAAAGGCAACTATGCTCATGCTAGTTACAGTATTATCAATGTAGCCGGCTTTCCCAAGTGCATTCCACAGCAGCTCTAGCCTTCTTTATTCTCTAGGATGTTAGGAGCAAACCTCCCTCCAACCCTATATTAGCTTTCTACTGCTGCCATAACAAATCACCACTAATTTAGCAGCTTAGTCAACGTATACTTGCTGTCTTACAGTACTGTATGTCAAAAGTCTGACATAGGCAGCACCAGGCCAAAACCAAGGTATCCACAGAGCTGCATTCCTTTCTTAGCTTTAGGGGAGGATTCGTTTTCTTACTCACTTGGGATGCTCATAGAATTCAGTTCCTTGCAGACATGTGACTGAAATCCATTTCCTTGCTCATTGTCGGTCAAGGGCCATACTCACCTGCAAAGTCATCACTCTCCTTGGCTCATGGCCCCCTCTTCCATCCTCAAAGCCAGGAATATCACAACTTTTGACCTCTCTCTTTGACCACAGATATGAAAGGCGCTATTTTCTGCTTTTAACGACTCATAAGATTACACTGGACCCTTCTGGATAATACAGGATAATGTCCCCATTTTAAAGTTCACAACCTTAATCATATCTGCAAATCCCTTTTGCCATGTAAAGTAGTATATGCACAAGTTCCAGGGATTAGGACATGGACATCTTTAGGAGACATGATGCAGCCTACCACAATCCCCCACATTGGCAGCAGCTTTCTCACATTTCTCCTTGATGACACTGCTCAAGTGTGCGAAGCCTTGGCTCTAATGAGCACGGCTTCCCTGAAGTTTGCTGATGGGGAAGATTATGAACCCCTATACTGACAGCTTAATGCCAGGATGAGAAGTACTGCTGGTCACAGTGAAAGCTGGAACTGGCAGGGTGCCTTCAGAACTGCCAGCAAATTAACAATTCTGTGGCAGCAGGGAGAATCCCTTTTCAGCAGCTCCAGCCTTACAAACAGCAAAAGATTCCTAGTATAATGTTCACACCAAATTTAGACCTATTCTCAGGGCCGCCCATCTCTATCATCAATTTGTCAATCCTCTTCTGTTCTGACATTCAGTTGCTTGCTAATCAGGGCAGGCCCAATAGTTTTACTGTTGTACTCAACAGCCTTTGGGATATTTTTTCCCAAAGCTAGTCTTCTCATCATCTTGACCTCTATGGTCTCACACACAACAGCTGAGGTATCACTGGATATAGCTCTGAAGAGATCTTTTCCAGTTCAGGACCCATCTCAAGAGTGGGATTTCCTGGAAAGCCAAAAACCTCTCTGAAAAAGAGCTGGAGAATAGAGATGGTGAATTTCTACTCAAATTTCTTGTCACTCAAAAAAGAGACAGAGGAAAGGGCACTGCAGATGTCAGCTGGGAGCCCAGCAAGCTCACAGGTCTCTCCTTTGTTCCCCTGAGCCTTGCCCTGTTCAGCCTCTTTTGCTACATAGATTTTTTTAAAACTCCCTCTATGACCCTGATGTACAACCAGATAAGAGAACCACTAGTACAGTTTATGAGAAGCAACTTTTCAGTCACCTCTAGGTAAAAATTTTAGATTATATGATAAAATTTTTCAAACAAAAGATATTCTTTTTATTAGCCATGATGTAAAGCATCTTTAAAGCTAAATCACATAATAATTATTCATGATACTCAATCACTAAGCCAGTTTCAGAAAAGACAAATTTTGTATTTCAATTTATTCAGTAAGGGCATGTCAAAAATGAAGGCTTTTTGTTCCCCTCTATTGTATTCACTAAATTTATGTTTAAACATGATATATATTTCACAACACTATTTAAGTTATGGCTTTTTCTGAACCAGTGCTTTTTTTTTTTTTTTTTTTTTTTTTTTGAGACAGTCTCGCACCATCACCTGGGGTGGAGTGCAGTGGTGCAATCTCAACTTACTGCAACTTCCACCTCCCAGGTTCAAGCAATTCTCCTGCCTCAGCCTCCTGAGTAGCTGGGATTACAGGCGCCCGCCATCACATCTAGCTAATTTTTTTTTTTTTTTTTTTGTATTTTCAGTAGAGACAGGGTTTCACTATGTTGACCAGGCTGGTCTCAAATGCCTGACCACATGACCACCCGCCTCAGCCTCCCAAAGTGCTGGAATTACAGGCATGAGCCACTGCACCCGGCCCCACCAGTGGTTTTTAAGATAATGATTATAAATACAACTATTTTGAGAAAACAGGAAATAAACATTTTCATTTGCTGGTTTTCTAGCTCATTATTCCCTTTGTAAGTAAGATAATGCTGTACAAATTAATATTTGGACATAAATAGCAAATACAATTTTAACATTTTTCATATTGAGAAATGTTTCAGTATTAAATAATTTAAAAATCTATTACAAATACACATGTACACATCTTATAAAAATACATTTAAAAACAAAAATGGGACAAATACTGGGTCATTATTCCTCCAAAGGTGAGCTGGTATTATGAAGAGGCTTTGATTTCTTTATCTTTATCAGGATATTCCTCCACCTCCGAGGAGAACATTAACTCTGGAGAAGAAAATGATCAGATCATACTTAAAATTGTTTCCCAGTGCCTCCAACAGAGTTGTGTAGCTTATTTATAGTCTCTTAAGATATTGACATAACATATAGTAATAGAAAGCCCTGAAGATTTCTTGACAGTGAAATCTAATTTAAAAGATAAGCTGATAACAAATGTATATGTTTTATATTTTAAAATATTCAAATTTCAAATTTATTATAAACCCCTTAAAAGTAAAACATATATGATAGAGACAATACATAAAATCCTACCTGGAAATTTAAGTCACTTCAAGAATGAAAGATCACAAAACAGCTGAAAGGTCTAATTCTACAGTGATTGGATCATCTAAAATATAGGGGACAGATACAGAGGAAGGACTTGGAACTAACAAGAGATGTGTGCCAGGATATTTTAAATGGGTCATCCCATTTCATCATCAAATTACCCAATAAGCCAGGTATTATCATCTTATTTTATATTTACTTTTTAAATCCACATGTTGTATGACTAACATGGCCTTAAAAGAACAGGATTCTGGAAATATTTACTAAGTAATACACACTTTGTGATTTAGACTGTACAACCCAAATGCAGTTTTGATGCCAACGACAATGTAGAATGTTATTAGCTGACTTTTTTTTTCTACATTTAAACTATTACTTAGCATAGATATTGGCAAAATTCTCCATGCTAAGGCTTCTGAGGCAGATAGATTGTAAATTGTTTATCAAATCAAAATTAAAATAATAACCAAGGTCCAAAAAATATCCATAAAAGATGTTCAAGAGTGAAACTATTGAACACTAGCCAAGGAAATACAATTTACAGTACAAATACCTAACAGTTCCTCAAACAGCATAAAAGGTTAGCAGCTTGCTAATATGATGATTCTTCTTCAGGTGTTCCAAAAGAAGTCTGAGGACTAGAGATGAGTGAATCACTGCACACTGAGCATGTTGAAAGTAAGAGTACTAAGCACTGCGTCAGACAATGAAGGGTTAAGAATTTATACCAAATAGAGGAGGTAAGTATAATTTGAGATGTGTCTGTAGTCTGACAGAGAGGCTATGTAGATGAAGCATGATTCATTTCAAATTAAGAGATACTTTCATCAGCAGGAGACTAAGAGAAGCGAAGAGCAAAGACTTTCTCTAAATTACTTGAAGGGTTCTAAGAGAAGAAATACCTCCTGAATATGCATAAGGACCACAGAAGCCCCTCATTCAGCAGCTCCAGACTCCAGCCCTCCTAGACACTCCTCCCTGCTTCTCTTGGCATTCTGTTACACCACTTTATTTTCTCTCTGCTTGTATCATTTTAATTTAAATGTGTCTTTGTTATTGGAATATTATAAGCTATACCCATTGAAAGAAGGTTTATAAAATCATTACAGGAGATTTCAGGATATTCTTATACTGTTTTTTTCTTTAATACCTTCACTAAGATCCATGCCTGGCCTATAAGACAAAAATAGCCAAGATAATCCAACCAGAAGAGCCACCACGAGATTCACCACAATCCATGGCTGGAGAATCTGTTCCTCAATTCCTGCTTCCCTAAAAATGTAGAAATACTCATTAAAGTGCCTTCAGTTTGGTTCGTATATACAAATATATCTATTTTATGAACTTTAAGAAAAAACAGCAGTCCTCTCCCAGAGAAATAACAAGTAAAGCATGAAAGAAAATATAATTTTCCTGTAAAATATACCAAATATATAATGAGAACAAGGGTTCAAAGGTTATTTAAACTCTAAACAGATCTGTTCTATATATTAATATAAATGCAAAGTTAGTATTCCCACGAAAATTTTCTAAAAGTTTCCCTTCCAACTACCATGACATTACTCATCAATAAAGTATCTTTGCTTTCTCTCCACCCAATGTCCCTAGCCACTCTCTCAAAATGCTGCTACATGCAGCATTTTGGGGGAGGGGAAGCTGCTCCTCTGAGTTTTATGAACTAGAATCTCAGCCATTGTGTCAGCTTCATGGCTGGTCACTAATCTGCAGATGTTGGCTCTCCGTATTCTGCTCTTTCTAGCATTGCTTAGTTTTCTGAATCTATCCCAGCTACTCACTCCCACCACTGTTCTGGGGTATGAAACTCCCTGATAGTGTGTAAGGATGCAGGGCTCCTTCTGTGTGATGACTTATTTTAAAACTATAACTTGGTTGGGCACAGTGGCTCACGCTTATAATCTCAACACTTTGGGAGGCCGAGGTGGGCAGATCAACTGAGGTCAGAAGTTTAAGACCAGCCTGGCCAACATGGTGAAACCCAGTTTCTACAAAAATACAAAAATTAGCCAGGCATGATGGCAGGTGCCTGTAATCCCAGCTACTTGGGAGGCTATGGCTGCAGAATTGCTTGAACCCGGGAGGTGGAGATTGCAGTGAACCAAGATCGCACCATTGCACTCCAGCCTGGGCAACAGAGCGAGACTCTGTCTCAACAAACAAACAAACAAAAACTATAACTTGAAGATCTAAAACAGATTTTTAAAAAGAAGATATTTCATTAAAAATGCAGGTGAATATAATAATAGTTACCCATTAACTGAAGGAATAAGTATTTTCTTGCCATAGGTTTGGAAACAAAAACAGAGCCTTCATTATTTATAGATAAAAAAGAATGAAAGGATAAGAAAAGATGCTGTTATTGCCATTAACAATTAAAAGATGCTGTTAATGTCATTGTGAATTCTTACCAGAGGCTACCATTAACGGAAGACGGTGTGTAAAGGTGGATTCTGTCACTTGTCATTTGCTGACTCAGAGATAGTATTAGAGCAGTAAAGTATACTGAGAAAAAGACAAATTAAATTACTAATAATTTTTAACAACCAGGTTTATTTTAAATTTATAGATGAATATCAAAAATAATCTGTACTTTGGTGACTGATGATATAAAAGAAATTTATTGGACCAAATAAATATATTTCAATAGGCTAGATATTCTTATATCAATTTCTGAGAACAATAGGTGCAGAAGGATCTCTTCAGATGTTCACTATTTCATCACTAGAAGTGACAAGAACCTAGAAGATCTTTTTAAAAATTAAATGACTTTCTCAAGATCCTAAAACGAGTTTTATTAATATTCTCAAAACTTAGAACAAAATGCATTCCAAATGATCAGAAAGATATAAAATAGTGTTTGTTAGTAAAAGGCCATATCAGCTGCATCTGTTTAATGTCGAGTAGAAAATACAAGTTAAAAAGTAAGTAATACAACACAACAAATGAAGATTTTCAAAATTATTTAGATGAACTTCTATTGAAAAATAATTCTATCAATATTATACCTATTCTGTTTCTAATTACAAATTCACTGAACATCTCTAGGCAATGTTTATAGGAAGCAGTAATACAACTTTTTAAAAAAATTATATTTTTCCTGGTTCAAAATTATGGTATAACTCAAGTATTACACAGTTATCAAGTTAAACTGTTTACTCACAGAAAGATGCTAAAGCTGTAGGATCCAGGGCCAAGAAGTTTCGGATTGCTACCGATATTTTAGCAAAGTCAATCCTAAAAAATATAAGAGCTTCTTGTCACAATGCAGTCATAAACTTCTTAACAAAACATTACTTTCTTGACTATAGTTTTTTCCTTCTCTATTCTAAAGCTACCGAATATACTATTACTAGGTTTTAAGTAGCTACAGTTTATACTTAACACACATGAAAAGATTATCTTATTTACAAAGGCCACATAAAAACATCTAACCAGACTTCTTTGGGCAACATTCCTTTGAGGTTAAGACATCCTAAAGAAAAACTTGATCTACAAAATTTCATTAGTTTCTACCTCTTCCTATTACTCATATCATTAGGCTATAGTTAGGTGGGGTTTTTTAAAAATGGGTTAAATTGTGTTCCCAAAAAGATATGTTGAACTCCTCACCTGGAATCCTTACAAATGTGACCTTATTTGGAAGCAGGGTCTTTGCAGATGTAATAAAGTTAAGATAAGGTCATTAGGATGAACCCTAATCCAGTATGACTGGTGTCCTTATTAGAAGAGACACAGATACAGAGATACACGGGGGGAAAGCGCTGCGTGACAATAGAGGCAAACACTGGAATGACGCATCTACAGCCAAAGAATGCCGAGGATTGTCAGCAGCCACTGGAAGTGAGGGGAAGCGTATCAACCAGACTCTCCCTTGGAGCCCTCAAAAAGGGAATCAACCCTGGCCACATCCTGATTGTAGACTGCTCACCTCCAGACCTGAGAGAGAATAAATGTGCTATTTTCAGCCAGCCAGTGTGTGGTACTTTGTTACAGCAGTGCTAGGAAACAAATACAAACGCCCTGAGTCTCACCTATACCTGATGTAGACAATATTTAGGAACTTCTGAGTTGATTATATTTGAAAGAAATTTTGGACTTATGAATTGATGCTGGAATGGGTGAAGTCTTTTGGGAATATTTTGTTTACAATAGTCTCATCCCCTCAAAAAAGAACAGAAGTAGACTGGCCTGAAAACTTTTTGAAGTAATACTGATACTCTATTATTCTATTTTGAAAACTGTCATGTCAGTGACACATTTTGCTCAGCATTTCCTCCTGAAGAAGTTAGACAGATCTGAAGTCACTGGCATTACCTGTCAAAAGCTGAAATTGTACTCAGAGTCAAAAGCAAGTAGAGAAGACTCTGGAATGGATACACTAGGGTCTTGTACTGTTGCAGAAGGTTTTCAAGGTTGGATAGCTGATCTCCTGCTAAAATATATATCACAACAATATTCCACACAGCACAGCCAGCCAAGAATCCATGAGAAAAGAGACCAATCATCCTGAATGGAAAAAGGTTTAATTATTATACATGAATTACTAAAGTAAAAAGCTAAAACATGTTTAAAGTACCTTCATATGCAAGAATAACATTCAACATTTCATGACAAGTAAAAACAAGCTTTTTCTTTTTAGTTACACTGATAAGTAGATGATTCTATTCCAAAAGGATGTTTAAAAAATATACCTACCTACCATTTTAAGTTGTCATTTCTTTAACAATATTGAACAACCAAGAGATTTTTATTTTTTCTTTAATTATGGAACTCAGTTAACATTTTTTTTTTTGTTTTTTTTTTTAAAAGTCCAACAAAAGCAAAAGCAGCCACCTGAAAGCCCGGTGCACTGTAAGTGCCACATCTCTGGTGGTCCAGGAAGGTTTCATGTCCATTGACACATCTATGGTTTCTGTGGTCTTTATCAACTCTGAACGATCAGCAGCCTGGAATCTCCCTAAGAACACATAATGTAATTACTAACAACTAGTGAGAGAACCTGGTAACCTCTTTTTTAATTCCACACTCAGGAAGCCACAAACTGAGACCGAAATATTGCTGTTCTATCTACAAATCCACCTTGACTCAGTACGCATTTCAGAAGGATCTTTTCTTTGGGTTCCTCGAATGTAATATTTTTTCTTCTTGAAGAAAAATAAGCAATGTCAATATATTTTCTTCTCAATCCAACATGAATATTAAATAACAACTTCAGAAAAAATATAATAATAAACTTTTAAGTCAGAATAAAGTATAGAAACCTTTAACATGACCTAGTCTACAAAATTCTAATTTAGAGACTTTAGAAGTTTTAAAGTTTATATGTCTATACTATCAAGGTAAGTCAATATTTGAAATCTAACTTTCTTAGGAAAAGATGTCAGGATGTGTAGCATGACTTTCTGGGATGACAGAAAAGAAATGGGCTGCTTCGCCAAACTGTATTTATTCTAAAATTGACCACGTAATTGGAAGTAAAACACTCCTCAGCAAATGCAAAAGAACGGAAATCATAACAATCTCTCAGACCACAGTGCAATCAAATTAGAACTCAGGATTAAGAAACTCACTCAAACCCGCACAACTACATGGAAACTGAACAACCTGATACTGAATGACTACTGGGTAAATGATGAAATTAAGGAAGAAATAAGTAAGTTCTTTGAAGCCAATAACAACAAAGACACAATGTACCAGAATCTCTGGGACACTGCTAAAGCAGTGTTTAGAGGGAAATGTATAGCACTAAATGCCCACAGGAGAAAGCAGGAAAGATCTAAAATCGACACCCTAATATCACAATTAAAAGCACTAGAGAGGCAAGAACAAGCATATTCAAAAACTAGCAGAAGACAAGAAATAACTAAGATCAAAGCAGAACTGAAGGAGACAGAGACATGAACAACCCTTCAAAAAAATCAGTGAATCCAGGAGCTGGTTTTTTGAAAAGATTAACAAAATAGATACACTATTAGCCAGACTAATAAAGAAGAAAAGAGGACACAATACAAAAAATTATAAAGGAGCTATCACCACTGATCTCACAGAAATACAAACTGCCATCGGAGGATACTATAAACACCTCTATGCAAATACACTAGAAAATCTAGAATAAATGGATAAATTCTTGGACACATATACCCTCCCAAGACTAAACCAGAAAGAAGTCAAATCCCTGATTAGACCAATAACAAGTTCTGAAACTGAGGCAGTAATTAATAGCCTATCAACCAAAAAAAGCCCAGGACCAGATGAATTCACAGCCAAATTCTACCAGAAGTACAAAGTGGAGCTGGTACCATTCCTTCTGAAACTATTCCAAAATAGAAAAAGAGGGACTCCTCCCTAACTCATCTGATGAGGCCAACCTCATCCTGATACCAAAACCTGGCAGAGACATAACAAAAAAAGAAAATTTCAGGTCAATATCCCTGATGAACATTGATACAAAAATCCTCAATAAAATACTGGCAAACCAAATCCAGCAGCACATCAAAAAGCTTATCCACCATGATCAAGTCAGCTTCATCCCTGGGATGCGAGACTGATTCAACATACGCAAATTAAACATAATCCACCACATAAACAGAACCAATGACAAAAACCACATGATTATCTCAACAGATGCAGAAAAGGCCTTCGATAAAATTTAACACCGCTTCATGCTAAAAACTCTCAATAAAGTAGGTATTGATGGAGCATATCTAAAAATAATAACTACTTATGCCAAACCCACAGCCAGTATCATACTCAATGGGCAAAAACTGGAAGCATTCCCTTTGAAAACCGGCACAAGAAAAGGATGCCCTTTCTCACCACTCCTATTCAACATGGTATTTGAAGTTCTGGCCAGGGCAATCAGGCAAGAGAAAGAAATAAAGGGTATTCAAATAGGAAGAGAGGAAATCAAATTGTCTCTGTTTGCAGATGACATGATTGTATATTTAGAAAACCCCATCGTCTCAGCCCAAAATCTCCTCAAGCTGATAAGCAACTTCAGCAGTCTCACAATACAAAATCAATGTGCAAAAATCACAAGCATTCCTATATGCCAATAGTAGATAAACAGCCAAATCATGAGTGAATTCCCATTCACAATTACTAGAAAGAATAAAATACCTAGGAATACAACTTTCAAGGGATGTGAAGGACCTCTTCAAGGAGAACTACAAACCACTGCTCAAGGAAATAAGAGAGGACACAAACAAATGGAAAAACATTCCATGCTCATGGATAGGAAGAATCAATATTGTGAAAATGGCCATACTGCCCAAAGTAATTTATAGATTCAATGCTATCCCCATCAAGCTACCACTGACTTTCTTCACAGAATTGGAAATAAAAAAACATCTTAAACTTCACATGGAACCAAAAAA
>PVKV010016223.1:0-11017 GCA_004027835.1 Alouatta palliata
CCATCATTCTCAGCAAACTGACACAAGAACAGAAAATCAAACACCGCATATTCTCACTCATAGGAAGGTGTTGAACAATGAGAACACATGGACACAGGAAGGGGAGCATCTCACACTGGGGTCTGTCGGGGGGAAAAAGGGGAGGGACAGCGGGGGGTGGGTAGTTGGGGAGGGATAGCATGGGGAGAAATACCAGATATAGGTGATGGGGAGGAAGGCAGCAAATCACACTGCCATGTGCGTACCTATGTAACAATCTTGCATGTTCTTCACATGTACCCCCAAACCTAAAATGCAATAAAAATATATATATTAAAAAAAAAAAAAGAATGGGAACTCATAGAGTAGGAAGGAAGACATTAAAGTTTTCATTTTTAGCTTCCTTTCTTTAGTAGGAAATGTTTTGCCTGGTGGTAGGCTAGGCTGTGAGTACATTCATCTTTGGGTTTTATAATGAATATCTACTAACTTGTCCTTTTATTCCACACAGTGTTTTGTTTTTCAAAGGTACATGTATACTACATGTATAAAGTGAGATCTTTCATTATGAAAAAAAAAGTTTGACTTACCCATCTGATAATTTTTGAATAAAGATTACTTCCTGTAGTTTCATCAAGATGAAAAACATGAATAGTTTTTTTTTCTCTTAATGTTCATAAACTTTAGCACTGTTTTGTTTCTGAACTATCTGAGTAGAAACTTAAGCTTTGGAGTCAGACACACTTGGGTTAGATTGTCATGTCTGAAGCATCTCAGTAACATGACCTTGAACACTCCAATCTGTCTGCAGTGACAGGATCATCATCCTAGCACCTAACATAGGCATGTTGAGAATTTAAAAAAGGAGAGGGGCTTGTCCTCAAACATAGCAAACAAAAATAATTATTTTTATTACTAATAAATGGTAAAAGTCCTTTAATGTTGTCTTATACATTTCATTCTGATTTTAAGCATCTAAAATGTCAATACTAACAAAAAAAAATTTTAACTCTCTATGTACCCTACTTTGTTTTGTTTTTAGGACGGAGTTTTTACCATATTGGTCAGGCTGGTTTTGAACCTCTGGCCTCAGGTGATCCACCTGCCTCAGCCTCCCAAAGTGCTGGGATTACAGGCGTGAGCCACCGCGCCCGGCTCTGATGTACCCTACTTTGAACAAGCAGATAGTTTTCAGAAACATAAAACATGAACAAGGCATTTATTGTGAAAACAGATTTTAAAATCTTTAGGTTGCACTTTTTCAGGTTGATAAGCAAGCTTAGACAAGTCTTTTTTTTTTTTTTTTAATAAGTTTTATATGGAGATTAGTGAATTTATCTTTAGTCTTCATTCTGATAGTGATTTCTAGATCTTGGTTACAGTTGTTATAAACAATGCTACCACTGAATTTTTTCTTCACTGGAGCTCACCTAATTAGGTGAAACTTTATCCACCATGTCACTATGTGGTAACAACGGTGGTCTGTCTTGTTTCATTAGGACGTCTTATCGTGGCTCATGTCATTAGTGCCCGAATTTAGATTTGGGTCTGAGGGGCATCAGTCTAAGTATTTTCCCTTTGTAAATGACATAGATAATCTCCAGGCACTGGCAATTTTGTTTTCCACACTTCTCTTTCGCTTTATTTTCTGAAGATGAGAAACATTTTAAGAACAGTAACTCTGAGCATTGTAAGCAAATTCAAAGCAGCATCATGGTTTTGAAGAGCTGGCTCAAATCTGAAAGAGAAAATGGATAGAGTCATTTGTAAAAAGATAGGGGTGCTATTGGATTTACTTTTCCTTTGTAAATTGTATTCATCAGATGAATAGTATTTACTAAGCTGTATTGATATACGTAATTATATAAAAGTGTTCTTCAGGAACATTGGTTTTCTAATTATCTTTGTTGTTTTAAGCCCCAGCTGCTACTGGCAAATGGAGTAATACTGAATTTTTGGTATTTGCAGACATTAAAAAATAAGATTTGTATAGCTATAAATGTTTATTGCCTGAGAAAAGGAAAAATATGTGCAAAGAAGTAATTTTTTTTTCTAAGACATAGTTTCACTCTTGTTGCCAGCCTGACCAACATAGAGAAACCCTGTTTCTACTAAAAATACAAAAGTTAGCTGGGGGTGGTAGCACACGCCTATAATCCCAGCTACTAGGGAGGCTGAGTCCAGAGAATCACTTGAACCCAGGAGGCAGAGGTTGCAGTGAGCCAAGATTGTGCCACTGTACTCCAGCCTAGGCAAGAGAGACTATGTCTCAAACAAAAGAAAGAAAGAAAAGTTTTCAATGAATTTTTTTTTTTTTTTTTTTTAAGATGAGTCTCGCCCTATAGCCCCGGCTGGAGTGCAGTGGTGCAATCTTGGCTTACTGCAACCTCTGCCTCCCGGGTTCAAGCAATTCTCCTGCCTCAGCCTCCTGAGTAGCTGGGATTATAGGCACACACCACCAAGCCCAGCTAATTTTTTGTATCTTTAGTAGAGATGGGGTTTCACCATGTTGGCCAGGTGCTGGTCTCTAACTCCTGACCTTGTGATCTGCCTGCCTTGGCCTCCCAAAGTGCTGGGATTACAGGTGTGAGCCACCTCGTCTGGCCTGTGTGTGTCGTGTGTGAGTGTGTGTTTTTTTTTTTTTAAATAACAGCTTTATTGGTACATAATTCATATACAATAATATTCACACTTTAAAAATATACATTTCAGTGGTTCTTAGTATATTCACAAGTTGTGCAACCAGCACCACTATCTAATTTTATATTTTTTTCCTGAAAAGGAATCCTGTACCCATTTTTAGTCACACTCTCTCTCCTTCCCCCTCGCTCCTGGCAATGACTAATCTACTTTATCTCTCTGTGGATTTGCCTGTTTTGGACATTTTATATAAATGGAATCATGTAATATGTGATCTTTTGTATCTGGCTTCTTTCAACTTGGCATAATGTTTTCAAGATTCATCCATGTTTAGCATTCATTTCATTCCTTTTTATGGCCAAATAATATTCCCGTGTATGGGTGTGCCACATGTTGTTTAGCCATTCATCAGTTTGAGTTGTTTCTACTTTTTGGCTATTACGAGTAATACTACTATAAATATTTGTTTGCAAGTTTTGTTTTGTTTTGTTTTGTTTTTTGAGACAGAGTCTCACTCCGTCACCAGGCACCAGGCTGGAGTGCAGTGGCGCGACCTCGGCTCACTGCAACCTCGGCTCACTGCAACCTCTGCCGCCCGGGTTCAAGCAATTCTCCTGCCTCAGCCTCCCGAGTAGCTGGGACTACAGGTGTGCGCCACCACGCCCAGCTAATTTTTTTGTATTTTTAGTAGAGATGGGGTTTCACCATGTTGACCAGGATGGTCTTGATTTCTTGACCTCGTGATCCGCCTGCCTCGGCCTCCCAAAGTGCTGGGATTACAGGCAGCAAGTTTTTACATAAATACACATTTTAAATTCTTTTAGACATATAACTAGGATGGTATATTAGGCCATTTTCACATCACTATAAAGAGCTACCCAAGACTGGGTAATTTATAAAGAAAAGAGGTTTAGTTGATTCACAGTTCCACAGGCTGTACAGGAGGCATGGTTAGGGAGGCCTCAGGAAACTTACAATCATAGTGCAAGGGTGAAGGGGAAGCAAGCCCATCTTCACATGGTGGCAGGAGACAGCGAGGGAAGGGGAAGTGCTACACACTTTTAAACAACCAGATCTCATGAGAATTCACTATCACAAGAACAGCAAGGGGGAAATCCACCCCCATGATCCAGTCATCTCCCACCAGGTCTCTCCTCTCCCACTGCAGATTACAATTCAACCTGAGATTTGCCAAACTGTATCAGATGGTTTTAACAAAAATATAGGAATATATTTTCTTAAATTGTACAAATGAATATATAGAAAGAGGAAGTCTTATTCTGAGAATTGTTAGTATACCTAATTTAAATTTTTGAAAGGTCAAGAAAATGTGACTAGAACATTTATATGGTTTTAGTTAAATAATCTTTACAGTTGATTAATTATTTTTAAAAATGCCATGATTCTTCTGGTTCTCCTGTGTAATGATTAGAAGAAAAAAATTCTCACTTTGGGTTTGATAGTTTTATCAAGAGTTATGTTTAAAACATGGTAAATTGAGAAGTTATTAAATAATGGAGGGGTATGTTATAATTGAGAAGATATTTGTTAAAACTTTTTTTTTGAGACTGGGTCTCACTGTGTTGCCCAGGCTGGAGTTACTCATATGTCACTGTAATCTTTAACTCCTGGACTCAAGGGATCCTTCTACCTCAGTCTCCCAAGTAGCTCCCTGTGTTGCCCAGGCTGGTCTCAAATTCCTGGCCTCAAGCAGTCCTCCCACGTCAGCCTCCCAAAATGTTGGTATTACAGGTGTGAGCCACTGTACCTGGCCATTATTATTTTTTTTAATAGTGATGTGGTCTCATCAAATTTCTGAGGCTCAACCCTTAACTCCTAGCCTCAAGCGATCCTTTTGCCTCAGCCTCCTAAAGTCTTGGGATTACAAATGTGAGCCACTGGGCCCAGCCCATTAAAACTTTTACTGCCTTTTCTTTTTTATTTTGAAGGATTTTAGAGTAGTGGTTTAAATCTTAAGCTTTGGAGTCACTTTGGAGTCACACAGGCCAGGGTTAAATCCTGACTCTGGCATTTATTAGTACAGCAGACTTGAGACAAATTATTAATTAATTAATGTATTTATTTTTGAGGCAGAGTTTCACTCTGTTGCCCAGACTGGAGTGCAGTGACATGATCTCGGCTCACTGCCACCTCTGCCTCCCAGGTTCAAGCAATTCTCCCGCCTCAGCCTCCTGAGTAGCTGGCACTACAGGCACGCACTGCCACACCTGGCTAATTTTTGTGTGTTTAGTAGAGACCAGAGTTTCACCATGTTAGCCAGGATGGTCTCGATCTCCTGACTGTATGATCCACCCGCGTTGGCCTCCCAAAGTACTGGGATTACAGGTGAGAAGCACTGTGCCCAGCCCTGCCTGGCTAATTTTTGTATTTTCAGTAGAGACAGGGTTTCACTGTGTTGGCCAGGCTGGTTTCGAACTCCTGACCTCAGGTGATCCATCTGCCTCGGCCTCCCAAAGTGCTGGGATTACAAGTGTGAGCCACCTCACCCGACTGGGACAAAGTATTTAACGTCTCTGTCTTTTTCCTAATCCGTAAAGTGAAGAGTAGTAACTGTATCACAAAGATGGTTTGACAATTGAGAATGTGTAAAGTCCATACCATTGTGCCTAATAAGTGCCAATAAATGATAATGGAAATGTTTTTTTCCCTAGTGCAGTCACTTTTCATTTAGTTTTATGAAAGTCTTGGTAGGTTTCATGAGGCCCTCAGAATAGTATCCTTTAAATTTTTCTGACCATGAACTTACAGGGTGACTCAATTCTTACATATATACTCACACACGTATCTATACATGTCAGAATCTCAGGAGAAAACATCCTATGTTAGTCTTTTCTCACCTGCTATAAAGAACTATCTGAGACTGGGTAATTTATAAAGGAAAGAGGTTAAATTGACTCACAGTTCTGCATGGCTGGGAGGCCTCAAGAAACTTAACAATCGTGGGAGAAGGCACCTCTTCACAGAGCAACAGAAGAGAGAATGAGTGTGAGCAGGGGAAATGCCAGACACTTATAAAACCATCAGATCTCGTGAGACTCAAATGTTATCACGAGAACAAACTGGGGGAAACCCCATGATCCAGTTACCTCCACCTGGTCCTGCCCTTGACCCAAGGGGATTACAATTCAAGATGAGCTTTTGGGTGGGGCACAGCCAAACCATATCACACCCTTTCCATGGGCAGTGTACTGTCTTATTTTTTAGAGCAGTTTTAGATATACAGAAAGATGCAGCAGAAAGTAATATCCCATATACCTTTTACCACCACTGTCACCTGCTCCCTTCCCCCAGTTCCCTGTTATTAACATCATACGTTAGTGTGGTTCTTTCTTACAATTGATGGTCCAAGATTGATTGATTGATGAATTGATTCGTTTGTTCATTCATTCATCCATTCATTCCCAGTATCAGCTTTGATGTTAATTGATACATTTTTGTTGACTAAAATTCATAGTTTACATAGGAGTTTACACTTTCTGTTGTAAAGTTTTGTAGCTTTGGGCAAATGTATTATGACATGTATCTTTTTGTTTGTTTGTTTGTTTTTGAGGAGGGGTTTCCCTCTAGTAGTCACCCAGGCTGGAGTGCAATGGTGCTTTTCTTTTCCAGAATCTCTGTATACAGTATACATAGCATACTCTACATACTGCACCTAGTATACAGTAGATAGCCTTTTTATGCTGATTTCTTTCACTTAGCAATGTGCATTTAATACAGTTCCCTCATGTCTTTGTGGCTTAATAGCTAATTTCTTCCTTTTTTAACTCTCTTTTGGATTTTTGCATTATTTCTTTTAGATTGCTGAATAAAATTCCAGCAGTATTATGTACCACAGTTTGTGTATCCATTCATCTACTGAAGGACATCTTGGTTGCTTCCAAGTTTTGGCGATTGTGAACAAAGCTGCCATAATTCATGTGCAGGTTTTTGTTGGATGTGTTTTCAACTCCTTTGGGTGAAGACCAAGCAGTAGGATTGCCGGATCCCATGGTAAAAGTATGCTTAGGTTTTTAAGAAGCCACCAAACGGTCTTCCAATGTGGCTGTATCATTTTGTATTCCCAACAGCAGCTTCCTTTTGCTCCACATCCTCACCAGCATTAGGTGTTGTCAGTGCTTTGGATTTGGGCCATTCTCATGGGTGTGTAGTAGTATTTCATTGTTGTCTTACTAATAATTTGCAATTCCCCAATGACCTACGATATTGAACATTTTTTCATATGTGTATTTTGCCTTTTGTTTGTCATCTTTGGTGAGGTGTCTGTTAAGATCATTGGCCCATTTTTTAAATTAGGTTGTTTTGGCCAGGTGCTATTGCTCACACCTGTAATCCCAGCACTTTGGGAGGCCAAGGTGGGTGGACCATTTGAAGTTAGGAGTTCGAGACCAGCCTGGCCATCATGTGAAACCCTGTCTCTACTAATGCTACAAAAATTAGCCGGGTCTGGTGGTGGGCACCCATGCTGCTCGGGAGGCTGAGGCACGAGAATCACTTGAACCCAGGAGGCAGAGGTTGCAGTGAGCTGAGCTTGTGCCACTGCACTCCACATTGGGCAACAGAGTGAAACTGTCTCAAAAACACAGAAACAAAAACATTAATTTGTTTTATTATTACTGAGTTTTAAGAGTTCTTTGTGTATTTAGGATACAAGTCCTTTATGTATGTATTTATTTAGAGACAGGGTCTCACTTTGATGCCAGACTGGAGTGCACTGGCACAATCATAGCTCACTGCAGTCTCACCCTTCTGAGCTCAAGCAGTCCTCCCACCTCAGCCTCCTAAGTAGCTGGGACCACAGGCTTGCACTACCACGCCTGGCTAATTTTTTTTTTTTTTTTTTTTTTTTTTTTTTTTTTTGTAGAGATGGATTTCACTATGTTGTCCAGGCTGTTGTCAAACTCTTGGGTTCAAGTGATCCATCAACCTTGGCCTTCCAAAGTGCTGGGATTACAGGCACAAGCCACCTCACCCAGCCAAATCCTTTATCAAATATGTGTTTTGCAGATATTTTATCCAAGTCTGTGGCTTGTCTTTTCATTCTGTTAATACTGTTACATATTGTTCTGTTGTAGTTCATTAAAAAACAAAACTGGTCCTGAGGCACTAATTGATTTTACAGCCCACTAATAGGTCACAGTCTGTGGTTTGAAATTCAGTGTTTGTTCTGCTTCCATAATATTCACGTGATCAGCATTAGTAAAGCAACCATTATTTCAAGCAGTAATTTTCTTTGTCTTTTTTTGAGGAGTCTTGCTTTTTTTCCCAGGCTGGAATACAGTGGCATAATCTCAGCTCATTGCAAGCTCTGCCTCCTGAGTTCAAGTTATTCTCCTGCCTCAGCCTCCTGAGTAGCTGGAATTACAGGCATGCACCGCCACACCTGGCTAATTTTTTTTTTTTTTATTTTTAGTAGCGATGGGGTTTCACCATGTTGGTGAGACTGGTCTCAAATTCCTGACCTGCAGTGATCCACCTGCCTTGGCCTCCCAAAGTGCTGGGATTACAGGTGTGAGCCACTGCACCCAGCCTCAAGCAGGAATTTTCTTCTCTTTTCTTTTGAGATGTAGTCTTGCTCTGTCACCTAGGCTGGAGTGCAGTTTCAAGATCTTGGCTCACTGCAACCTCCGCCTCCTGGGTTCAAGCGATTTTCCTGCCTCAGCCTCCTGAATAGCTGGGATCGCAGGCGTGTGTCACCACGCCCTGCTAATTTTTGTATTTTTAGTAGAGACGGGGTTTTACCATGTCGTCCAGGCTGGTCTTGAACTCCTGACCTCGTGATCCGCCTGCCTTGGCCTTCCAAAGTGCTGGGATTACCGTCATGAGCCACCGCCCAGCCTCAAGCAGCATTTTTCAACATTGATGAACAGTAGTGTCAGAATTGATACCGTTTTTTTTTTTTTTTTTTTTTTTTTTTTTTTTTTTTTTTTTGAGATGGAGTCTCTGTCGCCAGGCTAGAGTGCAGTTGTGTGATCTCGGCTCACTGCAACCTCCGCCTCCCAGGTTCAGGTGATTCTCCTGCCTCAGCCTCCCAAGTAGCTGGGACTACAGGTGCTTGGCACCATGCCCAGCTAATTTTTGTGTGTTTAGTAGAGACAAGGTTTCACCATGTTGGCCAGGATGATCTTGATCTCTTGATTTCATGATCCACCCGCCTTGACCTCCCAGAGTGCTGGGATTACAGGCATGGGCCACTGTGCCCAGCCAATACTATTCTATATTCTAGAGTATTTTAAAATTTTTATTAAAATTTATTATTATTATTATTATTGAGATGGAGTCTCGCTCTGTCACCCAGGCTGGAGTGCAATGGCACTATCTTGGCTCACCACAACCTCTGCCTCTTGGGTTCAAGTGATTCTCCTGCCTCAGCCTTCCAAGTAGCTGGGATTACAGACATGTGCCACCATGCCCGGCTGATTTTTGTATTTTTGGTAGAGACAGGGTTTTACCATGTTGGCCAGGCTGGTCTCAAACTCCTGACCCTGTGATTCACCCGCCTCAGCCTCCCAATTACAGGCAAGAGCCACCATGCCTGGCCTTTTTAAAATTATAGAGCTTCACTTTGTTGCCCAGGCTGAAGTCCAGTGGTGTGATCATAGCTCACTGTAGCCTTGATCTCCTGGGCTCAAGTGATCCTCCCTGCCTCAGCACCCCCAAGTAGCTGAGACTACTGGCATATACTACCATGCCTGGTTAATTTTTTGTGCTTTTTGTAGTGATAGGGTTTTGACATGTTGCCCAGGCTGTTCTCAAACTCCTGAGCTCAAGCAGCCTGCCCACCTCAACCTCCCAAAGTGCTAACTTCTAGTGGATCGAATACATTTGGTCTGCCGTATCACCTCTACATCCTGTAGTTATCACACATCTTGGCATTATGAAAGCTGTATAAATGTTTCATTTCTGCAAGGTTTAAGACAGGTTCCCTCAAGATGCATTATGGTTTTAAATACTGAAGGTACTATACTATGTAAATAATGTAAATAGAACTCAAAAATACTGTATAATGTAATTTAAAATGTGAAATTATTAAAGCAAGTAAAACAGTGATTAGAGCTAAACAGAATTGATGTGGTTATTGAGAATCTATTGTAGTGGCTATTTAACTTTGAGTGGATGATACTCAGATATTTAAATGTATCTAGGCTCATGCCTGTAATCCCAGCAATTTGGGATGCCGAGGCCGGAGAATAATTGAGCCCAGGAGTTAGAGACCATCCTGGGCAACATAGCAAGACTTCATCTCTACAAAAAATAAAAATAAAAAAATTGCAGTGATGCATTTTTTTTAGTCCCAGCTACTTGAGAGGCTGAGGCAGGGGAGGATCACTTGAGTCTAGGAGTTCGAGGATGTAATGAGCTAGGATTGGCGCCGCTGCACTCCAGCCTAGACAGCAGAGCAAGATCCTGTCTCTAAAAAAACAAAAAAAATTTTTTAAATTGTGTATATATCTATCTTCACCTTTGTAAGAGGGTTAAATATGTACTTCTACAGATTTCTCTTTTATTTAGAAAAAATTTTTCATTGCTCTAAAGTTAATTTTATATTTTTTTCAAAAAATATAATACAAAAATATAAAAAAATATTATTTTCCAAAAAATAATACAAGTTCTGATTATGGAAATTGAACTTAATATACTCTTACTAAACTATACCTTTATTTTCCTTGGAGTTAATTCTTTATCCCCAGAATTTGCATCAGGGGAAGGGGTGGTGCTGAACTCACCCCGTTACCCTGCAGTGCCACCTTGTGGAAAGAAGAAAGGCTTTACCTCAAGCTCGTCCAGCCCATGGCCTGGGGGCCGCAGGAGTCGCAGGACAGCTTTGAATGCAGCCCAACACAAATTAGTAAACTTTCTTAAAACATTACGAGATTTTTCCCTAGCTCATCAGCTGTCGTTAGTATATTTTATGTGTGTCCCAAGACAGTTCTTCCATTGTGGCCCAGGGAAGCCCAAAGATTAAACACCCTTGCTTTAGAGCAAGGGACATTCATTGTATCTCTAGGTTTGAGTGAAATCTGCCAAATACCACATACTTAGGTTCAAGGCTCCTGACTTGCACACCAACATTTTTTTTTTTTTTTTGAGATGGAGTCTCATTCTGATGCCCAGGCTGGCAGGCAGTGGCATGATCTGGGCTCACTGCAACCTCTGCCTCCTGGGTTCAAGGGATTCTGCTGTCTCAGCCTCCGAGTAGCTGGGATTACAGGCATGGGCCACCACGCCCAGCTAATCTTTTTGTATTTTTAGTAGAGATGAGGTTTAACCATGTTGGCAAGGCTGGTCTCGAACTCCTGACCTTAAACAATCTGTCCACCTTGGTCTCCCTAAGTGCTGGGATTACAGGCATAAGCCACTGTGCTCGGCCTCACACTAA
>PVKV010016223.1:11117-51522 GCA_004027835.1 Alouatta palliata
GGTTCAAGCAATTCTCCTGCCTCAGCCTCCTGAGTAGCTGGGACTACAGGCGCACGCCACCACGCCCAGCTAATTTTTGTATTTTTAGTAGAGACGGGGTTTCACCATGTTGACCAGGATGGTCTCGATCTCTTGACCTCGTGATCCACCCGCCTCGGCCTCCCAAAGTGCTGGGATTACAGGCGTGAACCACCGCGCCTGGCCACACTAATATTTTTTTAGGAATATTTTTCTTATCTTTGATGTGGACTAATTCAGTAATGAGAGGGTAAAATATTGGCTGTTTTTCTACAGAGACCTTCAAGATGAGAAAAGAGGCAAACACCTACCTGTCATAATTCAAGAAACCTACTATAAAAAAAATTTTGTGTATAATTGGGGGAGTTAAAATTGAGTGCCTCTTATAGTGCCAGGTACTGCTTCAGGCACTACTGATACAGCAGTTAATTAACTGAAACTCTGTTCTCAAGAAGCTTATGTGTTCTAGTGACAGACAGAGGATAAATAAATATAGAACATAGATCACGTGCTCGCTTCGGCAGCACACATACTAAAATTAGAGCATAGATCAGGTGTTGGTTGAGTGCTGAGCAGAAGAAAATGAAGCGGGGTAGGAGGACAGAGTGATGGAGTAGTGCTATTTTTAGATAGATGGGTTAGGAAAAGCTTTCTTGCTAAGGTGCCATTCGAGCAGAGGCCTGAAAGAAGAGTGTAATACACATGTCGGTAGCTGAGTGGAGTGGTCTAGGCAGAAAATAGCAAGTGCAGAGTCCCTGAGGCAGGAGTCAGCCTGCCCTGCTGTGGGAGGGAGAAGGGATGAGAGTGTGGTAAGCGTGAGACCAGAGTGGTATGCATGTGTGTGTTGCAGGTCTTGCAGGGCCTCTTAGACAGTAGTTAAGACTTTGAAATTTATTCTTAGAGAGGAAGCCACGGGGAGGTTTTGAATGAAGTGGTATATCTGAAGGGAGAGAGTGGAAACAGAGATCAGTGAGATTGCTCTTGCAGACGTCATTTCTGAGAGATGGTGGTGGCTCGGGCTTGGGTAGTAGCCAGAGACTAGTTGTCAGATTCTGGGTACGGTGTTGACAGTCTTGCTGATGGGTTGTTTGTGGAGTATGAGAGAGAAGGGAGTTGAGCCAACCCTTTATTTTATGCTTCTTTCTCTGTGGATGGCAGCAACTCCCAGGTGTGTGTTTTTTAGTCTTTGAGAGGCTGATTCAGGAAAGTGGGATGAAGCATTTAAGGTGATGGCTTAGACTTAGTTTTCCTTATAGCTCTAATGTTTCTGAGATTTTAAATTGGTGAACTGAGTTGCAGTCAGGGCCAGAAGGGACCTTAACATCAATTCTCATATTGGGATGCGTGGCCCACTGGAAAGCTAAAGGAGTCTTCCTGGAGTTCATCTACCCCCACCCCAACTAATCCTTTCTATGGCTTTTATGAGCTATTTACTCATAACCTACCAAGTGAGTAACTGCAAGTTACTAAAATTTGATATAGCTTTTATTACCTTATTTCTCTTCAGTTATTTTTTGTTATCCCTGAACTCCTTTTTCACTACAAAGTAGAAGTAGATGGTATAGGTGAGCGGGGGGATCTAATACTTAACTGAATGGGTTGGGCCAGAAAAGTGTGAGAGCCATTTTCCCGCAAATAAGTGATTCATATTATCTACGAGTTCCTGCCAGAAACCAAGTCCCTGAGATAGACCAGGGAGTAGCTTCCCAGCCAGTTGCAGCAGTCAGTGGTGTAGCTAAGGATAGAACTTGAGTTTCTTATTCCAGGATTTTTTGTACCATGTAAGTCAAGTTTCTTATTTCCTTTTCTAGAAGTTTTATATATCCTACTTTTAAAAAACAGCTTCATTGTGGTGTAATTTGTGTGTCGTGTAAAGCTTACCTATTTTAAGTGAGCATTCAATGATCTTTGGTAAATTTACATAGTTGTACAACCATTACCATGTTCTAATTTCAGAACATTTCTGTCATCCCAAAACAAAGTTTGTGCCTATTTGCAGTCATTCCTCATTTCCATCCGCTGTCCTAAGTAACCACACGTCTTTCTTTCTCTATTGGATTTGACTTCTGTGGGTATTTCACATAAATGAAATCATATAACATGTAGTCTTTGTGTCTGGCCTCTTTCACTTAGTATTTTCAAAGTTCGTCCATGTGGTAGCATGTGTCAATACTTTGTTACTTTTATTGCTGAATAATATTCCATTATATGCTATTCCATATTTTATTTATCCATTAGTTGATGGACATTTTAGTTTTTTCTTTTTTTTTGAGGCCGCATCTCGCTTTGTCACTCAAGCTGGAGTGCAGTGGTGTGATCACAGTTCATTGCAGCTTTGACCTTCTGAGCTCAAGCAATTCACCCACCTAGGCCTCCTGAGTAGCTGGGACTATAGGCATGTGCCACCACGCCTGACTACTTTTTAAATTTTTTGTAGAGGCAGAGTTTTGTCATGTTGTCCAGGCTGATCTTGAACTCCTGAGCTCAAGCAATCTGCCACCGTTGGCCTCCCAAAATGCTGAGATTACAGGCATAAGCCACCGTTCTGGTCTTGTTTATTCTTTTTGGCTATTATGGACAGTGCAGCTATGAACATTTGCATGCAAGACTTTGTGTGGACATACATTTTTATTTCTCCTGTGAGGTACCTAGGAGTGGAATTGCTGGGCCATATGGTAAATCTGTGTTTAAAATTTTTTAGGCTAGGCATGATGGCTCACGCTTGTAATCCCAGCACTTTGGAAGGCCGAGGTGGGCAGATCACCGGAGCTCATGAGTTCGAGACCAGCCTGGCCAACATGGTGAAACCCTGTCTGTACTGAAAATACAAAAATTAGCTGGATATGGTGGCATGCACCTGTAATCCCAGCTACTAAGGAGGCTGAGGCAAGAGAATTGCTTAAACCTGGGAGGTAGAGGTTGCAGTGAGCCGAGATTGAGCCACTGCAGTCCAGCCTGGGCAACAGAGTGAGACTCTGTCTCGGCGGGGCGGGGGGGGGGAAGAATTAAAACTGCTGAACTGTTATAGAAAATAGTTCTACCGTTTTACATTTTCACCACCAACATATGAAGATTTCAGTTTTTGTTGTTGTTTTTGCCCTGGAAAATTAAAGCAATTAATTCAAGAGAAGGTTTCAGTTTCTCCACATCCTTGTCAATACTTGTGATTGTCTATCTCTTTGATTATAAGATAATCCCTGTTTAGATTTTTTTTTTTTTTCCCTTAGAGACCGATCTCACTCTGTCACCCAGGCTGCAGTGTAGGGTGCGATCATAGCTCACTGCAGCATTGAACTCCTGGGCTCACGTGATCCTCCACCTCAGTGTCCCCACTAGGTGGGACTACAGACACATACCACCATGCCAAGCTAGTTGTTTATTATTATTTTTTGAAGAGATGGGGTCTCACTATGTTACCCAGTCTGTAGTGTTGCAATCATAGCTCACTGCAGCATTGAACTACTGGGCTCACATGATCCTCCACCTCAGTGTCCCCAGTAGGTGGGACTACAGACATATACCACCATGCCCAGCTCGTTGTTTATTTATTATTTTTCTTTTGTACAGATGAGGTCTCACTGTGTTGCCCAGACTGGTCTCAAACTCCTGGGCCTAAGTGATCCTCCTGCCTCAGCCTCCCAAAGTGCTGAGATTACTGGCTTGAGCCACCACGCCCAGCTAGTTTCTATTTTTTAATGGCTTATACATCCTTACTTTGTGTTTTGCTTTGGTTTTCTTGGACTGCCACGAAAAAGTTAAAATAACAAGTTTGTAAAAATGTTAAAATATCTGTGTGGATTACTTAAATGAATGATTATTTGATTTCAGTTGATTTTCTTAGCTCAGATGTTCCTGAAAGCAAGGTTAAGACGACCTCTTAAGTGACTTGATACAGTTGTCAGTTTTCTGCCTGTCTCCATCCTGCATTTCTTGAGCACCACTGTGTGTCTAGGCACTGACCTGGAGAACACATGTCTTAGCCTTATGGTCTGTTCTGGGTTTTTCCAACTTTTTTTAATGAAAAAAAAAAATGGTGCAAGTTAAGACACACTTAGATGATCTCAAGACCAGGTAATCACAGATGCTGTTGTAGTAGAGGGTGTCGTCAAGAAAACTGTTGAGAATTTAAGAAGGTTGTGCTCTAAATAGCCACAGTCTGTTACAGCAGGGAAGAAGAGGAGGCTGTATCTGAGATTGGGTCAGATGCAGACAGTGGTGTCTGATCTTTCTCAGGTCAGGTCGGGATGGGTAGAGAGTACTGTCAGTGAGCAGAAAGGAGCAGGTTTGTTGTGTGATTCATCAGGGCAGAGAGACAGTTTGAAGAAAGGCATAGGTAGTGGTCATCACAGGCTATATTTGTTACAGCACACAATTACAAGTATTTGTTTTCCTAACTGTAGCTAACGAAATCTTTTATTTTTAACATATTAATCCTTTAGGAAGGATAAACATTAACTTGTTTTCTTTTTTCTTTAGTTGTTTTCTTTAGTTTCTTTAATCCTACTGAATTTCATCTGTTTTGTTCATAGTATTAAAGAAATAAAAACGATACTCATTAATTTGTGTTGTGCCATCGATTGTGAGATATACTGTGATTTCAAAGATGTTATTTTTGCTTGTTTGTTTCTCATCCAGTGTTCTGAATGTTATTAAAATATAAACAAAAAGTGCATCGAGAATCAATACATTTGTGTTGGAGCTACTTTAGTTATTTTTAAGCTAAAGAAATCTTGCTAGAATAACAGCAGTCAACATGGCTTTTCAGCTTCAATTTTAGGGAAATGTGTACCATCCAGGTCAATACCAGCTTAATTTCTCTAGAAAGCTTTAAAATCTGCCATGATCATAATGAAATTAGCTTTGAATAATAGAGATTAAGGAAAATGAATTTTGCTAAAATTAGGAAAGACAGAGTTATTAAGGGCGATAAAATGATGTAAGAAATTGAAATAATGTTTAGTGACTTCTGGATAAGTTATTTGGGTGTTCTTCTCTTTTAACAATAAATGTTCAGATTTACAGTGTGCCATCATGCCTCTCCCTCTCCCTCGTCACATTGAACTTACTCATGAGCTGGAGTCTTGGTAATTCAGAAAGTACTGCAAAATAGTGCCGTACCATCCTTCATTCTGACAATGCGTTCATAAAGAATTCTGCTTTTCAGAGCAAGTAAGCATAAGCTGTGCCTCTGTGAGTACTGAAGAGTACTACTTTACATGTGCTGTATTTGTGTACTTCTGCCTTCTAGAGGCAATGATTATGCAAATGTTTTGCTAGCTCAGAGTGTTGAGAGCAAACCCTGGGATGCCTTAGTAGGTAGAAGGGTGTAAGGGACAGGAGCAAAAACAGATTCTGAAGAACTGAGTGAAACAGGGCATTCTGCTGGTTATTAGTGAACTGTAGGAATAGCGTTTAAAGGAAGGTAGTAAAAAAAATTTTGTTTTTACCCATTTGAAACTTCAATTTATAAAGCATGATTTAGGAAAATATATTATTAGATCTTTAAGAGCATAGATTATGAAGTCACATTGGAAAATACCATTACAACTGTAGAATAAATGTGTATAAGTAAGAATAAAAATATATTCCAGTTGTTTCTGATGAAACTGTTAAAGCATTATCCTTGGCCTTGTTTGTGCTGGATCCAGTAATTACCTATTTTATTCCAAGTTCTGTAGCTTCCAGGCTACTTACTTCAGTATGCAAAAGCCCCCCAATTTTTATAAATTCTTATGGGTTAGTGAGCAGAGATAACTGTGACTTAATTTTTAAAAAATTTACTGTAAAATAGAAAGGCGTTAATGGAAGAGGAATGATGCTTGTTTATTGAACAGACTGGACGTATTTTACTTCGAGTGTGTGTGTATATATATTTTCTCAATTTAGAGCATGGTGGGGGTTCTGTATTTTGTGTGTCATTCATGGAGTCAAGCAGGTTTTAGTGTGCCTCCCACGCATCAGGTCCAGACTCAGCAATAGGAAATTAAAGACTCAACAGTGAAGTGCTGGGAAGAGTGCAAAGTCTATGAGGGGAGGGAGTCATTGAGATGATGATGAAATAGAGATCTTTGTGAAGACCAGATCGCAAAGGAAGAGCATGTGGCCTCCCTGGTGAGCGGAGGCAGTAAAGGGATGTTTTGCAGTGATGGTGGTTAGGAGCTGAGTTTTGAAGGGTGAATAGGAATTTACAGGCAAACAGGAAAGATACTTGGGCAGAGGGACATCTGCCAGGGAGAACTCCATTGGAGCTGGTGGAGGGAGGTTTAGGGCTTGGAGAGACTTAGAACCTGGAAGGCTAGGAGTGTGTAGTTTATTTTGTTTTCTCAGAGTATATTTTATAGAAATCCAAGCCTTTTGAGATTCTCTTGGGGGCAAAAAGGAATACACATGATCATTACAACATTAGACTCTAAGAAGTGCTCAGATAAGAAAACTATTTCCTGCTTATCTACCAGAGAAGGTGTTTTAGGAAGGGCTGATGTTGGGCAGTGGGGAGCTCTTAAATATTTTAAGCAAGGGAATCACTTTTTTTTTTAGGGGAGGGGGGGCCGTGCAGGGAGGGGTGGGGGTAGGGTTGGGCAAGGGAATAACTTTACTTGACCTACATTTAGAAAATGAAATAATAACAGTGAGGAGTTACAGTTGGGGGAGATTGGTGGCAAGGAAACCAGTTTAAAACGATTATCAATTTTGGTTACATCAAATCTGATCATAGATGTAAAGATGCTTAATTTCAGAAGGTAGGAATTCAGGATACTTCTAAGAAAAATCTCTTTTGAGACAGAGTCTTGCTGTGTTGCCCAGGCTGGAGTGCAGTGGTACAATCTCGGCTCATTGCAACCTTTGTCCCCCCCCAGAGTTCAGGTGATTCTTATGCCTCAGCCTCCTGAGTAGCTGGGACTACAGGCGCGGGCCACCATGCCTGGCTGATTTTTTTGTATTTTTAGTAGAGACAGGGTTTTGTCATGTTGGCCAGGCTGGTCTCAAACTCCTGATCTCAAGTGGTCCACCCACCTCGGCCTCTCAGAGTGCTGAGATTACAGGTGTAAGCCACTGCGCCTGGCTGAAAAAAAAATACCTTAACAACAGACTAAAATTATATACTTACTGGAATGCGGAGATTTTAAAGTCTCACTCTGTTGCCCAGGCTAGAGTGCAGTGGTATGATCGTAGCTCACTGCAGCTTCAAACTTGGGGGATCAAACGATCCTCCCACCTCAGCCTCTAGCTGAGACCACGGTCATGAGCCACCATTCCTGGCCTGTTCCTCGATCTTTTAGCAAAGATTAGACAGAAATGTTTTATTATACTTTCTGATTAAAGAAAATCTTTGTTTTATATTTTACTTTATTTTTTTTTTTTTAGACAAGTCTCATCCTGTCACTGGAGTGCAGTGGTGCATCTTGGCTCACTGCAACCTCACACCTCCCAGGTTCAAGTGATCCTCCTGCCTCAGTCTCCCTAGTAGCTGGGACTATAGTCATGTGTCACCACACCTGGCTAAGTTTTGTTTTGTTTTGTTTTGTTTTGTTTTGTTTTGTTTTGTTTTGTTTTGTATTAGCAGAGTCGGGGTTTTGCCATGCTGGCCAGGCTGGTCTTAAATTCCTGACCTCAGGTGATCCACACACCTTGGCCTCCCAAAGTGCTGGAATTATAGATGGGAGCCACCACGCCTGGCCTAAATTTTACTTTAAGTGTGTTTCTTTTTCTTTTTCTTTTTGAGATGGAGTTTCCCTCTGTCACCCAGGCTGGAGTGTAATGGTGTGATCTTGGTCACGTCAACCTCCACCTCCCAGGTTCAAGTGATTCTCCTGCCTCAGCCTCCCAAGTAGCTGGGATTACAGGTGCGTGCCACCATGCCTGGCTAATTTTGTATTTTTAGTAGAGACGGGGTTTCTCCATTTTGGTCAGGCTGGTCTCGAACTCATGAGCTCAGGTGATCTGCCCACCTCGGCCTCCCACAAGTGCTGGGATTACAGGTGTGAGCCACCTCCCCTGGCCAGGTGTATTGTTTTTAAAGTATCTCTTTCATTGTTTCACCTAGGCAAGGGAAACAAGAATAAAATTTTCCTTCCAGTATGATGTCTTAAGATGCTAGATCAAAGTGTTAGTATTTTTTTGAAATTAAAAAAAAAAAAAAAAAAGGCTGGGCACAGTGGCTCATGCCTGTAATCCCAGTACTTTGGGAGGTTGAGGAGGAAGGATTGCTTGAACTCAGGAGTTTGAGACCAGCCTGGGCAGCATGATGATACCCTGTCTCCACAAAAAATACAAAAATTAGCTGGATATGGTGGCACATGCCTGTAGTCCCAGCAGCTTGGGAGGCTGAGGCGGGAGGATCGCTTGAGCCTAGGAGGCAAAAGTTGCAGTGAGCCAAGATCTCGCCACTGCATTCCAGCCTGGGTGACGAAGTGAAACCCTGTCTCAAAAAAGTGAAATAAGGCCAGACAATTTTTATTTTTTCCATTACACTATACGGTATTTTTCTGTTTAAGGATCATTTATTTTTCTTTTACTGTGATATATTAGTACACTTCCCTGGCCAATTTCTTATAAGGAATTGGATTTTTGGTCTTTTTGTTATTTTTTTAGGAGTGCTTTATGTATTGAGGAGATGAGCTATTTATTTGTAATACAAGTTTCAAGTATTTTTCCCTACTTTGTCCTTTTGCTTTATGAGATTCTTTTATAAGTACTTGAATATCAGTCTTTAAAAATAGTGTCTGGTTTTTGAGTCCTAGTTAGAAACAGCTTCTATACTCCACGGCTATGAAAAGGAATTTATTCAGGACTTTTTATGGTTTTAGGATTTGTATCTAAATATTTGATCTATTAGGAACTTATGCTAGTGTACAATGTATGGTATGAAATAATTTTTTTTTCCAGTTGGATACGTTTTGCTCAAACATCACTCGCTGTATAGTCTTTTTGCCTCCTTGATTTTTGAGATACCTCCCTCATCATTTGCCATTTTTTCATAGATAATTGGGTCTATTTCTGGGACATGACTTTGCCCCATTCATCTATATATGTACTGGTGCCTTGTTATTTTGAGGCTTTATAATGATCTGGTAGTGCTGTTTCTTTTCTAGAACTCTCCTCATTTGTAATTTTCTTGACTTGTCTTTTTCATCTTTCTACATGAACTTTAGAATTAGCTTATCTATTATTATTTCCAGAAAATAGTCCTGTAGGCATTTTTTTTTCGGGGGTGGAGAGATCACTTTAAATTTATAGATTAATCTCTTTGTGATAGGGAATCTAAATTACAGCTTTAATCCTTTCTCTTACAGATGATATTAACCGTTTTCTTGAGCAACAATGAGCAGATTTTAACAGAAGTTCCTATAACACCAGAAACAACCTGTCGAGATGTTGTAGAATTTTGCAAGGAACCTGGAGAAGGCAGCTGCCATTTAGCTGAAGTGTGGAGGGGAAATGGTATGTATTAGGTTCTGTAAAGGTTGTTACACGTGTTCAAATCACCATTACATGTTACATGTGTTCAAATCACCATCTTTTAGCTAACCTTGTGATGGATTTGCTTTTTTTCTGATAAAGCTGGGGGGAAAAAGACAACTAAGTATATATAATTTAGTATTTATTAAATGGAAAATATTGCTTCTAGTTCTTAGTTATCTGTGGTAGTAAAGAATTGAGTAATTAAAATAAATGTAATTATATTGCACAGGACTGGGTTTTACAAAATGCTTTTTTGCATACTTTTGTTTTTGTTTTTTTATTTTTTTGAGGCAGCGTCTCACTCTGTCGACAGGCTAGAGTGCAGTGGCGTGATCTTCGGCTCGCTGCAACCTCTGCCTCCCGGGATCAAGTGATTCTCTTGCCTCAGTCTGAGTAGCTGGGACTATAGGCACGTGCCACCACACCCGCCAATTTTTGCATTTTTAGTAGAGACGGGTTTCACCATGTTGGCCAGGGTGGTCTTGATCTCCTGACCTCGTGATCAACCCTCCTCGGCCTCCCAAAGTACTGGGATTAGAGGCGTGAGCCACCTCACCCTGCCTTTTTTTTTTTTTTTTTTTTTTTTGAGAAAAGATCTCACTCTCTCTCCCAGGCCAGAGTGATAGATGTTTGGGTTGTCTCTTTTTTTTTGGACTGTTATGAATAATGCTCCTATGAACTTTAATGTACAAGGCTTTTTTGTTGTTGTTGTTTTTTGTTGTTGTTTTTTGAGATGGAGTCTCACTCTGTCGCCAGGCTGGAGTGCAGTGGCGAAATCTCGGCTCACTGCAGCCTCCGCTTCCCAGGTTCAAGCGATTCCCCGCCTTAGCCTCCCAAGTAGCTGGGACTACAGACACGCAACACTAGGCCCAGCTGATTTTTTGTGTTTTAGTAGAGATGAAGTTTTACCATGTTGGCCAGGATGGTCTCGATTTCCTGACCTCGTGATCCACCAGCCTTGGCCTCCCAAAGTGCTGGGATTATAGGCGTGTGCCATTGTGCCTGGCCCCTACAAGTTGTTTTTGGTTTTGTTTTTTGTTTTCCGTGACGGAGTCTTGCTCTGTCTCCCAGAGTGGAGTGCAATGGCATGATCTTGGCTCATTGCAACCTCTACCTCCTGGGTTCAAAGGATTCTTGTGCCTCAACTTCCCAGGTAGCTAGGACTACAGGCACACACCACCACACCCGGCTAATTTTTTGTATTTTTAGTAGGTTTTGCCATGTTGCCCCAGCTGGTCTTAAACTCCTGAGCCCAGGCAGTCCACCCACCTTGGCCTCCAAAGTGCTAGGATTATGGGCATGAGCAACCATGGCTGGCCATGTACAAGTTTTTGTATGGACACATATTTTCAGAATTTCTGGGTTATATGGTAATTCTGTGTTTAACCTTTTCAAGAACCACCAGACTATATCCTGATGCAGTTGCTTCATTTTACATTCCCTGCGGTAGTATATGATGTGGAGAATTTCTCCACATTCTCATCAACACTTGATACTGTCTGCTTGATTTTAGCCATCCTAGTTGTTGTGAAGATATGTCTTACTGTGGTTTTGATTTGCATTTCCCTAATGACTAATGATGGTGAACATCTTTTCATGTGCATATGTTGGCCATTTGCATATCTTCTTTGGAGAAATGTCTATTCAGTTTTTTTGCCCCCCCTACTTTTTTTTTTTGAGACCAGGTCTTGCTCTGTTGCCCAGGCTGGAGTACAGTGGCACTGCATCCTCCTGGCTCACTGCATCCTCCATTTTCTGGGCTTAAGGAATGCTCCTACCTCAGCCTCCTGAGTAGCTGGGACTACAGGCCTGCACCACCATGCCCAACTAATTTTTGTGGAAACGAGCTTTTGCCATGTTGCCCAGGCTGATCTGGAACTCCTGGGCTCAAGTGATCCACCTGCCTCGGCCTCCCAAAGTGCTGGGATTACAGGTGTGAACCACTGTGCCCCATCCCATTGCCCATTTAAAAAATGGGTTATTTGTCTTTTTGTCACTGGATTGTAAAAGTTCTTTATGTATTCTAGATACAAGTCCCCTTATTAGATATATAAATTACAAATTTTTTTTGCAAGGTTTTGTGCTTTTTAATGTTATCTTTAGAATTCAAAGTAAAGAATTTTAAGGATACATGGAGAGAAACTTGACTTTGATAAACATTGGATTATTACTAAATTAGAAGTAAAAGGACAGGCCCTCAATTGTTAGCCTAATGACAGCTACAGGAAACAGGTAGTTAAGTAATTGTAATTAACTTTTTTTTTTTTCTTGAGACAGAGTTTCCCTCTTGTTGCCCAGGCTGGAGTACAGTGGAGTGATCTGGGCTCACTGCAATCTCCGCCTTCTGGGTTCCAGCGATTCTCCCGTCTCAGCCTCCCGAGTAGCTGGGATTACAGGCATGCACCACCATGCCCTGCTAATTTTTGTGTTTTTAGTAGAAACAGGGTTTCTCCATGTTGGACGGGCTTGTCTCGAATTCCTGATCTCAGGTGATCGGTCCTCCTTTGCCTCCCAAAGTGCTGGGATTACAGTCATGAGCCACTGTGCCCAGCCTTGTAATTAACGTTTTTAAGGGGAACAATGTTAGAACCTGATCATTCATTCCATTGTTTTTTTCTTCTCTAGCCTCTTAGCACTTTTGTTCTCTGTTACTTGTTAACACTTCTCATTCCTCATCTGCCTTCCCATTGTAAGGGAATAACATTTTTACATAAGTATTATAGCCCCAAATGGTCTGTGGCCGCTTGAGAATGCTTATCTCTCTCATATGAGTCATTCAGTTGGTGCCGTCCTTGTCTCCAAGCTCATCCCAAATCATAACTCTTAGTTTTACCTCCTCAAGAATGAGGACTACCACCCCTGGAGCACAGAGTCACAGCACAGTACGTTTATCATGGCTTTTGTATATGTTCTTTCATTGTCTAGAACAATCCCTAGGAGCTTGGCTAACATCTATTCTTTGCCTCTCATCCCTTCCATGAATCTCAGAGGGTGTTAAGTGTCCCTCCCTCCGTGTGTGCTAATACTGTTGTAGTATTTATCAAAGCATGATAGAGGCTGGGAACAGTGGGTCATGCCTGTAATCCCAGCACTTTGGAAGGCCAAGATGGGTAGATCACTTGAGGCCAGGAGTTCGAGACCAGTGTGGCCAGCATGGCAAAACCCTGTTTCTACTAAAAATACACAAATTAGCCAGGCATGGTGGCACACGCCTGTAGTCCCAGCTCTTGGGAGGCAGGAGAATCGCTTGAACTCGGGAGACAGAGGCTGCAGTGAGCTGAGATTACACCACTGTTTTCCAGCCTGGGCAACAGAGAAAGACTCTGTCTCAAAAAAACCCAAAAAACATAATATAATAATAGTTTTTATCTCTGTCCTGTTGGACTAAAATTCCTGAAGGCGGGAACTTGTCTGTTTGTTCACCATTATATCCCCAATGCCCAGCCTCTAGTGCTCATAGCAGGCACTTAGTAAACACAGATTAGTAAGTAAAACAGCCAGCAAAGCTGGATCTAGGAAGAAGAGAAGGTAACTTCCAGTGGATGCCAATCCAAGGGAGAGGGAAAGCACTGCAGCAGCCTTTCTCAGTCCTTTTACCTAGAAGATTTTTTTTTTAAGGTTTCATAGAAGCCTCCCATAAAAATTATTGCACCTGACTGGGCGTGGTGGCTCATGCCTGTAATCCCAGCACTTTGGGAGTCTGAGATGGGTGGATCACGAGATCAGGAGTTCAAGAACAGCCTGACCAACATGGTGAAACCCCATCTCTACTAAAAATATAAAAAATTAGCCGGGCTTGGTCATGGGCACGTGTAATCCCAGCTACTTGGGAGGCTGAGGCAGGAGAATAACTTGAAACCGGGAGGTCGAGGTTGCAGTGAGCTGAGATCGCACCACTGCACTCCAGCCTCTGTGACAGAGCGAGACTCTGACTCAAAAAAAAAAAAAAAAAATTATTGAACCTAGCCAGGGGTGATGGCTCACGCCTGTAATCCCAACACTTTGACACTTTGGGAGGCTGAGGTGGGTGCATCACCTGAGATCAGGAGTTTGAGACCAGCCTGGCCAACATTGTAAAGCCCTGTCTCTACTAAAAATACAAAAAATTAGCCAGGCGTAGTGTTGGGCACCTGTAATGTCAGCTACTTGGGAGGCTGAGGCAGGAGAATCCTTTGAACCTGGGAGGAGGAGGTTGCAGTGAGCCGAGATTGTGCCATTGCACTCTAGCCTGGGCAACAGGAGTGAAACTCTGTCTCAAAAAAAAAAAAAATTATTGCAACCATAACTACTGACAGTATGATGAGTATGTCATAGATAGAATCCTTCAGTAGTAATTATCAGTGCTTTCCAGTAGAGCTATTTCACTGTGAGTCTGTGCATTATTATTTTGCTAAGGCTGTCTTAATGAAGTGCCACAGACTGGTACTTTGTTAACAACAGTTTGTTGACAATTTGTTAATTAACAACAATAATTAATGTTCTCACAGTGATGGAGGCTAGAAGTCTGAGATGAAGGTGTCAGCAGGCTTGGTTTATTCTGAGGTCTCTCTTCTTGACTTGTTGATGGTTGTCTTCTCTTCCCTGTGTCTTCCCTCCATGCCTGTCTGTGGACAAGCCTCCTCCTCTTGTAAGGACACTAGTCATACGGGCTTCGGGGCCACTTTGCTGATTTCATTTTAACTTCTTGCCTCTTTAAAGATCCTGTCTCCAAATACAGTAACATTTTGAGGTACTTGAGGTCAGGACTACAACAGATTAATTTAGTGGGGAACAGTTCAGCCTTTAACAGTCTGTGAATTTGGTCAGGTCATTAGCTACTCTATGTGATTTCCTTCCCCACATGAGTGTCAGTTCTAATGCCAGTCAGTAAGATAGATAGAACCTTCCATTTTTATCTTTTGTTAAATTTGTTACTTGATTTTCCTTATTTAATTAAAGTGCCTAAAAGTCTTATAAAATATTTCCTTTATACAAGATGCTAATTAGGTATATTTTATATTATATGGTATGTATAGGGTAGTTGTATTAGTCCATTTTCATACTGCTATAGAGAACTGCCAGAAATGGAGTAATTCATAAAGGAAAAAATTTAATTTACTCACAGTTCTGCATGGTTGGGGAGGCCTCAGGAAACTTATAATCATGGCAGATGGTGAAGGGGAAGCAAGGCACCTTCTTCACAAGGTGGCAGGAAGGAGAAGTGTTGAGCAGAGGGGGAAGAGTCCCTTCTAAAACTTTAAAACCATCAGTTTTCATGAGAAATCACTCACTATCATGAGAAACTACCCCCATGATTCAGTTACCTTCACCTGGTCTCTCCCTTGACATGTGGAGATTATGGGGATTACAATTCAAGATGAGATCTGAGTGGGGACACAAAACCAGATCAGTAGTGTTTTTTTTTTTGTTTTTTTTTGTTTTGTTTTGTTTTTTGTTTTTTTTTTTCATTTTTTTGAGACAGAGTCTTGCTCAGTTGCCCATGTTAGAGCATAGTGGTATGATCATAGCTCACTGCAGCCTCAAACTCCTGGGCTCAAGGGGATCCTTCCACTTCAGCCTCCCAAGTAGCTGGGACCACAGGCACACTGCACAGTGCCTGGACAACCCTTTTATTTATTTTTTGTAGATACGGGGTCTTGCCATATTGATCAGGTTGTGTGTTTTCTACTTTGAAACAAAAATATTGGCTAGACCAACCTAGCCAATATTGTGGAACTCTGTCTCTACTAAAAATACAAAAATTAGCCGAGCATGGTGGTGGGCACCTGTAGTCCCAGCTACTTGGGAGGCTGAGGAGAATTGCTTGACCCCAGGAGGTGGAGGTTGCAATGAGCCGAAATTGTGCCACAGCATTCCAGCCAAGACTGGTCAGCAACGGACCAAGACTCCGTCTCAAAAAAAAAAAAAAAAAAAAATAGAGCCAAGTGCCATGGCTCATGTCCATAATCCCCGCACTTTAGGAGGCTGAGGTAGGCGGATCACAAGGTCAGGAGTTCGAGATCAGCTTGACTGACATGGTGAAACCCTGTCTCTACTAAAAACACACAAAAAAAATAGCTGGGCTAAAATTACAGATGTGGTGGCACACACCTATAATCCCAGCTACTCAGGAGGCTGAGGCCAGAAAATCACTTGAACCTGGGAGGTGGAGCTTGCCATTGCACTCCAGCATGGGTGACAGAGGAAGACTCTGTCTCAAACAAAAAAAAAATTATACATGAATAGAGGGCAACATAAATTTCTATTAAAAAACTGGCTTTAGACAAAATGGGTTTTAGTTTTTATTATGTTCGGACTTGGTATATTTAAATATAGGCTGTACATTGATTTTAATAAATGTAAAAGTTTATACTTTGATTTTAATTAAGGTAAAAAAATGAAAACGTATTGACAGTGTTGATTAGTAAAAAAATAAAGCTACTAAATGATAAGCCAAGCAATATGAATAAAAATGTGGCCTAAGACACAGTTTTATGCAAAACCAAGGAACATGATTTAGCTGAAAAATGGCCTTGCAGTTATAAAAGGCGAATATACATGCTTTTAAAAATATTTTATAGGCATATGTGTATATAAAAAATGTTGCTTTCAAAACTAAAAATATAGAATGAAATTTACTTCTTTAATGTTTGACTTGTGATTGTTTACTCTATAAATACTTAGTTCTGATTGGAGCTTGAGCTAAGCACAAGCAGATTTCATTTTTAACGAATGAGACCGTTTCTGTCTTGCCTTTGATGTTTGTTAAATAAGACAAAACTAGAACCAGCATGATGCTGCGTGCCTTTAGTCCCAGCTACAGTAGGCTGAGGCAGGAGGATCCCTTGAGCCCAGAAGTTCAAGGCTACGATGAGCGCTGATCCTATCACTGTACATATCCTGGGTGGCAGAGTGAGACCCCATTTCTTAAAAAAAAGAAAGAAAAAGGTCAGCAGCATAATGCGAGTTATATTTCTACGAATGGCAATATTTTCTTTATGCAAATCTAGAAATTACTTAGGAATAGAACAGTAAATTACAATCACATTCACCTTGAATGTGCGCTTAGATTGTAGCTCGCAAAGTTTTGTCTCGTCTCCACATCAGGTTCTTAGGTTGTGCTGAAGATTTAGAGACAGTCTCTCACCCAGCCATAAACTTGTGTTGAGAGGAAGAAAAAGACTGTTCACGTTTGTTCTGTGGTGTTCCTGTGCTCAGGTGGTTTTCCAGAGGCCTTGGGACTTGCTGATGTTTTTCTTCACTTCTAAGCATAAGCAGCAATGGAAACATTTCAAGAATTCCTTTTTATTTCTTTAAATTGAGATAATACTTACATAACATAAAAATCCCTATTTTAAAGTATACAATCCAGTGACTTTTTAAGTGTATTCACGTTGTTATACAACCCTTACTAAAGTCTTTACCTACCCATTCTCCCTTCCACAGTTCCTGGCAGCCACTGTACGCTTTCTGGCTTTATGTATTTTGACTATTCTGGGTACCTCATATCAGTGGAATTACAGAATATGTGGCCTTTTTTGTCTGGCTTTTTTCACATAGAATGTTTTTAAGGTTTATCCGTGTTGTCACAAGTATCAGTGCTTAATTAATTTATTTATTTATTGAGACAAAATCTCACTCTTGTCGCCCAGGCTGGAGTGCAGTGGCTTCACCTGTAAGGATCCCAGCATTTTGGGAGGCCGAGGCGAGTGAATCACTTGAGGTCAGGAGTTGGACCAGCATGGCCAACGTGGTGAAACTCCATCTCTACAAGAAATACACAAAAATTAGCCAGGCATGATGGCATGCCTGTAATCCCAGCTGCTCAGGAGGCTGAGGCACAAGAATTGCTTGAACCTGGGAAGTGGAAGTTGCAGTGAGCTGAGATCATAGCACTGTGCTCCAGCCTGGCAGACAGGCTGGAGCACAGTGGTGTAATAAAAAATAAAATAGGCCCGAGGGAGCTTGTTCACTACTGTGGCCATGTGAGGACACAATAACAAGGTACAAGAAGGTACCATCTATCACACAGAAAGCCCTAGCCAGACACTGCATCTGCTGCCACCTTGAATTTGGACTTCCCAGCCTAATAACCATGAGTAACAGATTTCTGGTGTTTATAAATTACCCAGTCTAAAGTATTTTGTTATGGCAGGCTGAACAGACTAAGACAGAGTCCAAATATCCAGCAACTGATGGATAAACAAAATATATCACACAATGGAATATTATTCAGCCATAAAAAAGAATAAAGTGGCTGGGCACAGTGGCTCATGCCTGTAATTTTGGCACTTTGGAAGGTTGAGGCAGGCGGATCACCTGAGGTCAGGAGTTCAAGACCAGCCTGATCAACATGGTGAGACTCCATCTCTAATAAAAATATGAAAACTAGCCAGACACAGTGATTTGCGCCTATAATCCCAGCTGCTCGGGAGGCTGAGGCAGGAGAAACACATGAACCCAGGAGGCAAAGGCTGCAGTGAGTTGAGATTGTGCCAGTGTACTCCAGCCTGGATGATAGAGCAAGACTCTGTCTCCAAAAAAAAAAAAAAAAGGGGAAAAGAAAAAAGAGTTGCAAAAAATAAAAAATAGGAAAATTACACAGTACAGTACAGTTCATTTTAACCTAGCAATGTATATTTTTAAGTGTTCACAATAGTAGAGCCAGGGAGTCAGCTCATGAGGTATAAATATTCTCTAAGTAGAATAAAAAATTCCCTCCAATATTCCTGTTGCAGAGCTAGAGCTTGTTTGTTCCTATAAATTAGTCATTAGCATATAAAGAGTTGTTGGTGGAGATGTTTCTGAAGGGAGAAGCGAATGCCATCAGCCTGCCATCCTCTCCTTCCTACAATACTTTTCTCACCAATTACCAACTCCTAATTGAGAATGAACTTTATTAAAGGAACATGGTCCTGTGCACAGGAGACCACTGTTGACATTGGTAACAGGGCTGCTTGGCCATTGTCTATGACTCTAAGCACTAATACCACATTTTGTATGAAGTTCAAAAATGTGAATTTTTTTCAATTATAATATCTCATGATATTATAACTTAGTGATGTCTTATAGAACTCTAGGGTTCTGTAGACTCCCTGAGGAGAAACTCTTTTTTTTTTTTTTTTCTTTGGTGTTTTGAGACAGGGTCTTGGTCTGTCATCCAGGCTTGAGTGCAGTGGCGTTCATAGCTTACTGCAGCCTCGAACTCCTGGGCTAAAGGGATCCTCCTACCTCAGCTTCCTGAGTAGCTGCAATTACAGATGTGCATTACTATGCCTGGCTAATGAGAAACCCTATTTTATAGACTGTCACGGACTTGCAGTTAAGTAGGACAAATAAACCATCCATGTACCCATATCAATCTTTGTTCTCTCCTGAAATTACACTGAAATTACAATAAAGGGATAAAACAGTTTAGAGCTACAAGGTTAAAGAACAGGATATGATAGCATTATAATATTTTGGAATGTTCAACACAGATGGACAGGTGGTTAATGACAGTAAGTCTCACTCATGCCAAAGAAGCTGGGGAAGTTTAAGAAATTACAGGTGTTAGTATTTTGAGAACGGTGAGACTAAAAACAGAATTGGCTGAAATCTGTTAACCAGTCTATCCCCCAAATTATTGTAGCATTTTTTTTCTTTTTTCTTTTGGTTAGTAGGGAACTCCCTATATTGTAGCATTTTTTATCTTTTTTTTTCATTTTTCTTTTTTTGAGACAGGCTCTTGCTCTGTTACCCAGGCTGGAGTGCAGTGTGCAATCGTGGCTCACTGCAGCCTCAACTTTCTGGGTTCAACAATCCTCCTGCCTCAGCCTCTCCTCTCGAGTAGCTGGGACTACAGGTGTGTACCGCCACACCTGGCTAATGAAAAAAAAAATGTAGCGATTAAGTCTCACTGTGTTTCCCAGACTGGTCTTGAACTCCTGGGCTCAAGTGATCCTCCTGCCTCCTAAAGTGTGAGCATTCAGACGTGAGCCACCACACCCAGCCCTGGAGTTTTTTTTAATATGCCAGCTTTTCAGTGCTTCTTGATAGATCACGTGAGCTGATATAAACTTTTTTTTTTTTTTTTTTTTTTTTTTGAGATAGAGAGTCTCACTCTGTCACCTAGGCTGGAGTGCAGTACCACAATCTCAGCTCTTTGCAAACTCCATCTCCCGGATTCAAGCGATACTCCTGCCTCAACCTCCTAAGTAGGGAGGACTATAAACATATGCCACCATGCTGGCTAATTTTTGTATTTTTAGTAGAGATGGGGTTTCAACACATTGTCCAGGTTGGTCTTGAACTCCTAACCTCAGGTGATCCACCTGCCTCAGCCTCTCAAACTGCTGGGATTACAGGCATGAGCCACCACACCAAGCGTGATATAAACATCTTGATTATGTAAAAGATTTGTTAAGGCTGGGTGTGGTGGTTCATGCCTGTAATCCCAGCACTTTGGGCAGCCCAGATAGATGGGTGGATCTCTTGAGATCAGGAATTCAAGACCAGCCTGGCCAACATGGTGAACTCTGTCTCTACAAAAAATTCAGAAAATTAGCCGAGTGTGGTGGTGTGTGCCTGTGGTCCCAGCTGCTCAGGAGGCTGAGGTGGGAGGATCGCTTGAGCCAGGGAGGTGAAAGTTGCAGTCAGCTGAGATTATGCCATTGTACTCCAGCTTGGGCAACAGAGCAAGACTCTATCTAAAAAAAAAAAAATTAGTGGAATAAAGTAGCTTGATAACCATTTGAAGGTTCAAGTCTATGTGTGAATTGAGGGAAATCATGAGAATCTTTCTTGCCTAAATAACCAAAATAAACTAAAAAATTAAGGACAATGAATGTGCAAGATTCAAAACAGCCTTAAGAATTAAGACCGACCAAACTGGGGCATTAGGTTTGTGCTTTGAAGCACCCCTTCTGCTCCAAATTCATAAAAAACTATAGAGAAGGCCAGGCGTGGTGGCTCATGCCTATAATCCCAGCACTTTGGGAAGCCAAGACAGGTGGACCATGAGGTCACGAGACCGAGATCATCTTGCCCAACTAAAAAATACAAAAATTAGCTGGGTGTAGTGGTGCATGCCTGTAGTCCCAGCTACTTGGGAGGCTAAGGCAGGAGAATCCCTTGAACCAGGGAGCCGGAGGTTGCCGTGAGTTGAGATTGTGCCACTACACTCCAGCCTGGTGACAGAATGAGACTCCATCTCAAAAAAAAAAAAAAAAAACTACACAGAAAATATATAAAAACTAAAAAAAACATTCTCACATTAAAAAAATAAATAGGTGACAATGAAGATTAGCCTCCCTGTGGACCTGCTGTGGAGCAAAAGTGCAAGACAGTGAGCAGGACCAAAGCTGTGGTCCTGCTGGCCTCCACTAGACATAGGCCACAAGGCCAAGAGTTGGTTTCCTGTGGAACTGCAGGACTAAAGGTGTGTTCCACCCGAATTAACTCAAGACCAGGCTTTACCACTTGATGCTGGGGTTGCTTCTGGTAAGAATGAATATTAGGCTGTGCGTAGTGGCTCATGCCTGTAATCCCAGCACTTTGGGAGGCTGAGGTGGGTGGATCACAAGGTCAGGAATTCGAGACTAGCCTGGCCTACATAGTGAAACTCTTTCTCTACTAAAAATACAAAAATTAGCTGGGCATGATATTGAGTGCCTGTAGTCCCAGCTACTTGGGAGGCTGAAGCAGAAGAATCGCTTGAACCCGGGAGACAGAGGTTGCAGTGAGCCAAGATCAAGGCACTACACTCCAGCCTGGGTGACAGTTGGAGACTCTGTCTCAAAAAAAAAAAAAAAAAAAAAAAAATCCGTAACTATGTTAAACGGAATAGATTAAATTTACTTATTAAGACAGAGGTACAGATTGGATAAAAAATAAAATCCAGTTCTGTGCTGCTTAGAAGAGACATACAAGCATAATACCATCAGAAATGTTGACATGAAGGAAAAGATGAAAAGAAAGCTTTTCTGGCAGCATTAATATCGGGCAAAATAAAATTTAAGATTAAACTGTTAGGATAAAGATGGACATAATAAAAGCAGTGATATATCAAGAAGCTTAAACATTCACAAGTAGATGTACATTTAACAATGTAAACTGAAAGATATAAAGTCAAAATTTATAAAATTATGAGGATGAATTTGGCAAATCTAAAATCAAAATGGGAGAGTTGTAGGCATATATCTATTAGACATTAGTAGATCAAACAGTCAAAATAAGATTAGGGAAGATTTGAGCAACACTATTAACAAGGTTTATTTATCAAGTACAGTTGAACCTTGAACAACATGGAGATTGCGGGCACTGACACCCTGCCCAGTTGAAAAACGAGTATGACTTTTGATTCTTCCAAAACTTAACTATTAGTAGCCTTTTGTTGACCAGAAGCTTTACTGATAACGTAAATAGCCAATTAACATATTTCATATGTCATATGTATTATATACTGTATTATTACAATAAAATAAGCTAGAGAAAAAAATGTTATTAAGAAAATCACAAGGAAATGAAAATACATTTACAATTTATTAGGTGGAAGTGGCTCATTATAAAGGTCTTCATCCTTCACGGTTTTTTGTTTCATTTTGATTTTTTGTGAGACAGAGTTGTGCTCTGTCACCCAGACTAGAGTGTAGTGGCGCAATCTCAGCTCACTGCAACCTCTGCCTCCTGGATTCAAGTGATTCTCCTGCCCCAGCCTCCCAGACAGTTGGGATTACAGGTGCACACCGCCATGCCCAGCTAATTTTTTGTATTGTTAGTAGAAATGGGGTTTTGCCATGTTGGCCAGGCTGATCTCAAACTCCTGGCCTCAAGTGATCCACCCACCTATGCTTCCCAAAGTGCTGGGATTATAGGCGTGAGCCACTGCTCATCTTTATGTTGAGTAGGCTGAGGGAGGAGGAAGAAGGTCAGTCTTCCTGTCTCAGGTGGCAGAGGTGGAAGAAAATTCATATGTGAGTGGACCTATTCATTTCAGACCTGTGTTCAGGGATGAAATATATACAGTATGCCACAGCTATGTAAGATGTTTGCATTAGGGGAAAGTGGATGAAGGATATACAGGAACTCTTTGTACTTTGTTGGTAACTTTTCTGTAAATCTAAAATTATTCCAAAATAAAACAATTATTTTTAAATGATAATATACACATGTAAAACAGAAAATAAAGTTTAGAGGATAAATTAAGATGAGTAAGGGCTGGGCAAGGTGGCTCATGCCTGTAATCCCAGCACTTTGGAAGGCCGAGGCAGGCGGATCATGAGATCAGGAGTTCGAGACCAGCCTGACATGGTAAAACTCCGTCTTTGCTAAATACAAAAAATTAGCTGGACGTGGTGGCGCCTGCCTATAATCCCAGCTATGTGGGAGGCTGAGGCAAGAGAATCACTTGAACCGGGAGGCAGAGGTTGCAGTGAGCCAAAATCGTGCCATTGCACTCCAGCCTGGGCAACAAGAGCGAAACTCCATCTCAAAACAAACAGAAAAATGAATGGTAGACACAATGCTTTGTGATAAATGAGTTCTGTAAAGGGCATGTTTCAGTGTTCCCTACTTAATGTTGCAAGATTGCCTTCATGGATACTTTTTGTGTTTATCTGTTGCCTAAATTATTTCCCATTCATATTCTTGCTTTTACTCATTAATGTTGAAATTCAGTGCTTGTAATATCTTTGAATTCTAACATGTAGACATATATGTGTGCATATATACATTCATTTAAATTTTTAAAAAAATTTACTTTTGGTTGGAGCCATTTTAATTCTGGAGTAAAAAAGATGTGGTCTTTTTCCTAGAACGTCCCATACCCTGTGATCATATGATGTATGAACATCTTCAGAAATGGGGGCCACGGAGGGAAGAAGTGAAATTTTTCCTTCGACACGAGGACTCCCCAGCTGAGAGCAGTGAACAAGGTACATAAATGCTTTCTTCCTCATTTGTTAATTTTTGCTAGAAAAGTTAATTTAAGAAAAATAGGAATAAATATTACATTTTTGACATCCCCGCCCCCACCCCCCCACACACACACTTGCAAGTAGCTAGAGGGAAAGTTGGTATCTCATGTTTCTTTGGCTTCTATTAGTATTGTTGACCATGATGTCACATTTTTTTTTTTTTTTTTTTGAGATGGAGTTTCACTCTGTCACCCAGGCTGGAGTGCAGTGGTGAAATCTTGGCTCACTGCACCCTCTACCTTCTGGGTTCAAGGGATTCTCCTGCCTCAGCCTTTCAAGTAGCTGGAATTACAGGTGCCTATCACCATGCCCATCTAATTTTTGTATTTTTAATAGAGATGGGGTTTCACTATGTTGGCCAGGCTGGTCTTGAACTCTTCGCCTCAAGTGATCTGCCTGCCTCGGCCTCCCAAAGTGCTGGGATTATAGGTGTGAGCTACTGTGCCCAGCCAATTATATCACACTTGTTAGGCACCAACCCTTCCTTCCTTCTCAGGACTCTGAGTTAATTAAACAGTGTACTTAGGCCAGGCACAGTGGCTCATGCCTGTAATCCCAGTACTTTGAAGGGATGAGACAGGCAGATCATGAGGTCAGAAGTTTGAGACCATCCTGGCCATGGTGAAACCCCGTCTCACTAAAATACAAAAAATTAGCCGGGCATGGTGGTGCGTGCCTGTAGTCCGACCTTACTCAGGAGGCTGAGGCAGGGGAATCACTTGAATCTGGGAGACGGAGGTTACAGTGAGCTGAGATTGTGCCACTGCACTCTAGCCTGGCGAAAGAGCAAGACTGTGTCTCAAAAAAGTAAACAGTGTACTTTAAAGGGATTGCTTTTGGTAAATACCAGATAGATCAAACATCTAGATTTTAAAAATATATAAAACCATGAAAGGATTAGAAAAAAGCTCTGGGAGATCTTATTTTTTAAAGTGAACAAGGCCTTTGAAAGTGTGACACTAAACCATAAAAGACAAGACTGATAAATGAATTATTTAAAACAATGGTTGGGCACAGTGGCTCAGGACTGTAATTTCAGCACTTTGAAAGGTTGAGGAAAGTGTATTACTTGAGCCCAGTAGTTCAATACCATCCTGGGAAGCAATGACAAAACCCTATCTCTACAGAAAATACAAATATTAGCCGGTTGTGGTCATGTATGCCTGTAGTCCCAGCTACTTGGGAGGCTCAGGTGGGAGGACAATTGAGCCCAGGAGGTAAAGGCTGTAGTGAGCTATGATCATGCCACTGTACTCCATCCAGCCAGGGCAGAGACAGGCAGAGAGAGACCCTGTCTCAAAAACTAAAAATAGGCTGGGCGTGGTGACTCACGCCTATAATCCCAGTATCCGCCGAGCCAGGCAGATCACTTGAGGTCAGGAATTGGTGACCAGCCTGGCCAACATGGTGAAACCCCATCTCTACTAAAAATGAGCCGATACAGTGGTGCTCACCTATAATCCCAGCTACTTGGGAGGCTGAGGCAGAAGAATCACTTGAACCTGGGAGGCGGAGGTTGAAGTGAGCCAAGATCACGCCACTGCACTCCAGCCTGGGCAGCAAAAATGAAACAAAACCGAAAATAACTGCATGGCAATAATCATCTAAAAAAAGTCAAAAGATAAATTATAAACTGGTAAATAGCATTTATAGCTCACATTGCAGAGGGCTAATTCCCTTTACATGTAAAGAGTTCCTAAAATTTGTTAAGAAAAAAACTTGGTACAATAATAGGAAAAACATGCACACACAGTTCACAGAAAAGAAAATATACATGGCCCTAGGATATATGAAAAGATGTTTACCTTATTTCTGATAAAAGATATGCAGAGAAAACTGTCTTGAAATAGTGTATTTTACCTGTCACATTGGCAAAGATTAGAACAGTTAATAGCACAGTGTTGACAAGGATGCTGAGAAACAGGCAGTCTTCTGCATTGCTGTGGGAGGCAGCTGGCGTCTTCTAGAGAGGGAAATTTGGCAGTAGCTGTTAAACTTACAAAACATAAAACCTTTAACCCAGCAGTTTTGTTTCTGAGAATTTATCCTAAAGCTGTGCCCTGACACATGCAAAATGATATATGCACAGGGTTATTCACTGAGCGTTGCTGGTAGAAACAGCTTAAATGCGCACCAGGAGAGTTGAGCTAAATAAATTAGGGTCCGTCCACACAGCAGAATGCTCTGCAGCCATAAATCATGAAGAACCTCTGTGCCCTTACCCAGACCATCTCCTGAACACGTTAAATGAATTAAGCGTGGTGCAAAAAAATGTGCACACTGAACTGCCTTTTGTGGAAAGATGACCAAAGAGCCATGTGCATGTGTCTGCTTGTGTGTGTATATGTATAAAACAGTTTTGAAAGATATCTAAGAAACTGGGGATGTTGCTGGCCTGGGGGGAAGGGAAAGTGGCTGTAGAACAGAGGAGAGAGAGGGTTGGTAATTGTATACCTTTTTGTTCCTTTTGATCTTTGAACCATGGGAATATACTATGTATCTTTGAATTAAAATTTAAAGAAAATAAGGAAATTTTTTTCTGAACACATATGCACTGTACAATTAAAAGACCTTTAACTTGTTATTTAACAGTGATTATGATATTTAAAAAAATGAAATCAAATAAAAGGACAGTCCTTTGTAAAAATAATATTTCTGTATTGCAAGTTACCTCCCTTTATTTGTATTTTATAGTAAAGGAAAATTTGCCCTTGGATGAGCTACTGTCTATTTTAAAATCATCTTTCTGTAGCTATAAATATTGTTACAAGGCTGTCTTTTAGAATACACCATTACATCTGGAGCCAGGACACCAAGGCTCCAGGCTCAACTCTTCATCTACTTTTACTTTAGACAAGGGTCCTTCCTCTCTGAGAACATCCCCCTGAAGTGGAGGATTAGACTGACTGACAGTTAAAGTGCTGCTTTAGTGCTAATGATTTATTTTAACTCTTACCTGAGCTCTCCATATACCTATACCTTCCCTCACCTAGCTATTCTTAAATAAAAAGTCTTTCCTTTTACTTATTAATGTGTACATAATCCTTAATGTCCTGGAGAGAGGGGTTATTTTTTTCTTACTTTATCAAGTTTGGAAATGGGCAGGGTAGTATGGCTCACTCCTGTAATCCCAGCACTTTGGGACGCTGAGGCGAGAGGATTTCATGAGCCCCGGAGTTGCATATTCACTCTCTCTTTCATGCCCCGACTCAAATCCCATCTTCCCCACCTGTAACGCTCTACCCTCTGCCCCTTTACCTCTGCCTAAAAGGGTGGCATAGAGAGTAGCTCAGTGGGTGCTGTCTCATGTTTTGTTTTGCTTTTGCTCACTAAACTTCTCCCTTCAGCTTATTAATATTCTTTTTCTTTTTCTTTTTTTTTTTTGAGACAGGGTTTCTGTCTTTTGCCTGGGCTGGAGGGCAGTGGCACATTCACAGCTTACTATAGCCTCCAGCTCCCGGGCTGAAGTGTTCCTCCCACCTCAGCCTCCCAAGTAGCTGGGACTACAGGCGTGTATCACGCCTAACTGATTTTGTTGTTGGTTTTGTTTCGGTTTTTGGTAGAGACAGGGCTTTGCCATGTCACCCAGGCTGGTCTTGAACTCCTGAGCTCAAGTGATTTGCCCACCTTGGCCTCTGAAAGTGCCAGTATTACAGGCATGAGCCGCTCTGCCTTGCCCCAGCTTACTTATATTCTAAGGAGCCAGAGTTTAGAGCCCAAGACTCAAATTTTCTGCTGAGGGCAAGGCAGTTGTCACAAACTGGTATTGTTTAAAGGGGATTACGCTTGAGTTTATTGTGTGTAGAACTATAAGAAATAAGAAATAAAAGACATTCCTCAACTAAAAGAGTAGGAAGCTGGAGGAAAATGTAGAGGACCTTTCAACCCCATCCTACACTTCGGGAAATAGAAGCTTAGAATGGTCAAGTAACTCAATGCAGATCGTACAACCAGCTTACAACCAGACCACAAACTGAAACTTGAAAGGTGATGTGATGGCGTTAGGAGCGAGGCCACCTGGCTTCAGTCTTGGACCTGCTGTTTACTTAGATGGGACCATGGCAGGTGCCTTCACTTCCTTGTGCCTCTACTTCCTTGTCTGCAGGGTGTACAGGGCCTCATAGAGGTGTGGTGAGGGTCAAGTATGTACTTGTGAAGTGGTTAGAGGGAGCTTGGTGTGTGGGAAGTGCTCACTAAGTGTCTATTCTTATTTTCTGACTGAAATACAAGATCATCTGGTTTCTTTTTTACCATCAAAGATTAAGTGGCATTTGGTATAATGGTAATGTTGTGTGTTCGTAATATTTTAATTTCTTGATAGTTTGGTGTTTGGAAGAGATAGCAATTGAAGAATGTTAAATTAATCTGAATACCTTATTCCTTTAAAATACTAGAATAACTAAGAGATTAATTTACCCTGTAAACTGATAGGTGCTATAGGTTTTATAATCTCTTTTTTTTACTATTGCTCCCCTTAAGGAGCCTTTTTTGAAGTTACGTTTTTACTTGTCCTCCATCCCTCCTCCATCAGATAGCCTATATATCATTTATATACTATACATTTTGCTTTATACATAAAAAGTAATTTTTTTTTTTACCCCATAAGAATCATTTTGTGTCCCTTGTGGGCAGCAGTATCACCATCTTGGAGAATTCATAGTTTAAGGTGAATCAGTACTTCTGCAATAGGATTTTTCTTCAGTTTTTAAGTGTAATATGAATGGAATAAAAGAAAAAAATGCTTTTTTGTTTTGTTTTGTTTTGTTTTTGAAACAGAGTCTCAATCTGTCACCCAAGCTGGAGTACAATGGCATGATATCAGCTCACTGCAACCTCTGCCTCCTGAGTTCAAGCGATTCTCCTGCCTCAGACTCCTGAGTAGCTGAGGTTGCAGGTGCCTGCTACCATGCCCAGCTAGTTTTTAGTAGAGACGGGGTTTCACCATGTTGGCCAGGCTAGTCTACGAACTCCTGACCTCATGTTCTACCCGCCTCAGCCTCCCAAAGTGGTGGTATTACAGGTGTGAGCCACTGTGCCCAGCCTAAACAACTTTTTATAAAAAAGAGTAATGGTAAGACCATTTTTTTCAGCTGTACTAAGTCTTAATTTTCTCAGCCTGGTGTTTTACATTTGTGTTCCATAAATATTTGAATAAATGAAGAAATGGGAGAGTATTACATTTTTGTAATACACCTTTTGGTGAATTTGGTTCTTTTATTTCTTTAGGTGGCCGTCAGACCCAAGAGCAACGAACTCAGAGAAATATAATAAATGTACCTGGAGAAAAACGCACTGAAAATGGGGTAAGTGATAATGAATGGAATTGAATTTTAAAAATTGAAGGCTAGATAAAGGGGGTTACACCTGCAATCTCAGCACTTTGGGAGGTCAAGGTGGGAGGATCACTTGAACCCAGGAGTTCAAGATCAGCCTGAACAAGATGGTGAGACTGGTGCTCTCTCTATATAAAAGGTTTTAAAAAATTAGTCAGATGAGGCCAGGTGCTGTGGCTGACGCCTGCAATTCCAATACTTTGGGAGGTCGAGGCAGGCTGATCATGAGGTCAGGAGTTCAAGACCAGCCTGACCAATACGGTGAAACCACATCTCTACAGAACATACAAGAATTAACCGGGTGTGATGGCGTGTGCCTGTAGTCCCAGCTACTCCAGAGGCTGAAGCAGGAGAATCACTTGAATCCGGGAGGCAGAGGTTGCAGTGAGCCAAGATTATGCCACTGCACTCCAGCCTGGGCAACGAGAGCGAAACTCTGTCTCTAAAAAAAAAAAAAAAAAAAAAAATTAGTCAGATGTGGCCAGGTATGGTGGCTCATGCCTGTAATCCCAGCACTTTGGGAGGCCAAGGCGGGCAGATCACCTGAGGTCAGGAGTTCAAGACCAGTCTGGCCAACATGGTGAAATCTCGTCTCTACTAAAATATAAATATTAGCTGGGTATGGTGGCAGTTGCCTGTAATCCCAGCTACTTGGGAGGCTGAGGCAGGAGAATCGCTTGAACCAGGGAGATGGAAGTTGCCGTGAGCTGAGATTACGCCATTGCGCTCCTCCAGCCTGGGCAATGAGCGAAACTCTTGTCTCAAAAAACAAAAAAATTAGATGTGGTGGCATGTGCCTGCAGTCCCACCTACTCAGGATGCTGAGGCAGGATGATCACTTGAGCCCTGGAGTTGAAGGCTGCAGTGAGCCGTGATTGTACCACTGCACTTCAGCCTTGTCAACAGAGGAAGACCCTGTTCTTTAAAAAAAAAAAAAAGAAAACGATTTTTACTGGTTCTAATGAGTTTGGGTTATAACTTATTTTTAAATATTTTTAGGGTAGATATTGTCACTTCTGTTGAATATTTCAAAATATTATATGCAGTTATAAAGCAGCAGTCACTGAGTGGTGTTACCTATTCACATGAAGGTCCATGAACCAGATCACGTCTCCTTTGGAGCAGCCCTCCACCTGCCCTTTGTGTGCTGTTGCCATGTCCTCTCCTGGAGCAGGCAGTGGATGCCTCTCTGCACGTAACCACGCATCTCTGTGGTGGCAGATAGACCATGGGCTTAAACTGTAGACTAAGAGCGGAGCGGATTGACTCGCTTTGCATCTTTAGTGTTGGTTCTGGATCCTCTCTCAGGTTTTGGCAGACACGGTGGATGGTGGCTGCAGCGTCTTCCTCCATCATTGTGGGATAGACTTGGAGAACAGACAGAATGCTGATCATAGGTGAGGGGAGCTGTGGAGGAGCTCTTTGTAAGAAATGTTAGTGTTGGCTGGGCCTGGTGGCTCACACCTTTGGGAGGCTGAATTGGGTGCATCACCTGAGGTCAGGAGCTTGAGACCAATATGGTGAAACCCTATCTCTACTGAAAATACAAAAATTAATCAGGCGTGGTGGCGTGTGCCTGTAGTCTTAGCTACTCGGGAGGCTGAGATAGAATCGCATGAACCTGGGAGGTGAAGGTTGCACCATGGCACTCCAGCCTGGGCAAGAGAGTGAAACTCCATCTCAAAAAAAGAAAAGAAAAAAGAAATATTGTTATGTGTTCAAAGAATGAACCAATAGGGACATTTTTAATATTTTTTTTCTGAAAATTTTAAAGGTATCTTTAACAAGTAATTTTAAGACTGGAGATTGAGTTTCTTTTTCTGGCTGTAACAGTAACTAGTCATCTAAGCTTAGACAAGTTACTTCTTCACACAGGGCTGGGCACGGTGAAACACTGGTTGAGTGCATGGAGTCTAGAGTGTGACTGGCCCCTGCTCAGCCCACTGGCCTCAGAACTTTCTAATGAGCTGAATTTGAGCAAGTTACTTCACCTCTCTACTTCCCAACTTATTATTGACTTGCTAGTTCTTTTATTGGCTATATTTGTGACTCTACGTGATATACTTAAATCTCTGTTTATTTATACTGTCAACTTTAAACAGATCACTGGACCTCGCTCTTTGTAAAATGAGAGTATTAGGCCCCCTGCCATCTTCCCTTCCTACCTTCCTTTCAGCTCTTGCAGCTGTACCAGACTTTTATGTTGTAAAGGTTGACAATATTTGTATATTGTTATCTAACTATAAGCCTTTTGTGCTTTGTCTGTAGATTGGTTGTAAAGTTGAAAACCATTTAGTAGTTTTGTTATTTTACATTTTGCAGGTATTATTCACTGCAGAGCCATGTAGCATACTAGGTTATATTTTCATCTCTTTGGTTTCAGTATTATAATTCTTCTGCCACTCAGGGAGAAATACTTCTGTTGTCAAGAATAGATTCTCCTTCCTTATACTCTAGTTTATAAAAATCGTTTCACAAATCCTCTTGACATTCCTGCCTTCTGTCATTGGAGTGGTTATTTGTCCACTGCAAATCAAGAGCCTCTACAGAGTTCTTCCAGGCAGATCTGCTTCAGTATGTCTTAAGAAATAAATAGAGGTACACACTCCAGTCGTAGAAATTTTCATTCAGGGAATTTGGAGTGGGACCTAGAAAACTCCCCAGGTGACTACGTATCCATGCCAACCTTGGGCACATCCAGGTTACAGGCATAGACTTTAGCAAGCATTTATAGCTTATTTGGCCGACAGAATGTTGAAGATCTTTCTGAGTTCTAAGATTTACCATGGGACAGGGGCAGTGGCTTATGCCTATAATCCTAGCACTTTGGGAGGCCAAGGCGGGCAGGTCACCTGAGGTCAGGAGTTACAGACCAACCTGGCCAATGTGGTAAACCCTGTCTCTACTAAGGATACAAAAATTAGCCAGGCATGTGGGCAGGCACCTGTAATCTCAGCTACTTGGGAGGCTGAGGCAGGAAAATCACTTGAACCCAGGAGGTGGAGGTTGCAGTAAGCCAAGATTGTGCCACTGCACTCCAGCCTGGGCGACAGGGTGAGACTCTGTCTCCCCCCAAAAAAGATTAACCATTACTTGAACTTCACGGAAGATTAAAGAGATACATTGAGTAGGCCATGCATTGAAGTGAGATGTGTTATATATAATATAATATATGGAAGGACTCAAAAGGAAAGCATTCCAAAGGTATGATAAATTGATGTCATGAAATCTCTCCCTTGATGAAGCTGTTTCTTGTTAACTTGGAGATAATGTGTATATTTCAAGATCAACAAAATTGAAACCTGAAACCAAAGTTAAAAATGTGTTTGTATCCTTTATGTGACTTGTAATTCGAGGAAGGTATGAGAGCTCCTTTAGAGGAGTAACTTTGTATTGAAAGCATCACCTCAAAGCTGTTACTGTATTTTAGGGCTTACACATCTACCTTTTAAGCTTAATAATAGGTTACCTTGTAAAGCACTTTATTGTCTACTGAGCACTTTCACATTTTAAGATATGAGAAACATCTTTCCCCAAAATGTTTCTGTGTGTACCTTGGTTATAGAACAATGGCATGCTAAGCCTTCTAACTTGTGGGCTGAGACGTCTAAGGACGGATTAAGGAGAGCTGTGAGGGAAGGAGGGAGTGTGGGTTGGAAGAGAAGGGCAGGATGCTGAATTGATGTGATTCATACCCATCAGCAGCTGCTGAACTAAGAAGCCAGGGAAGCTCTGCTCTCTGAAAATTGCAGGCCAGCAACTCAGGTTAATTCATGTGCTGGTTTGTCATTATGCTATAAAGACAAATTGATTTGTTCTCATTGTATATGCCTGTGTTGAAGCCTCCAAGACTTCTCCAGGTTCCGTTTGCTAGGACGACTCAGGACTGAGTATAGGGTTCTCCTCATGGTTATGATTTGCTACAATGAAAGAATCAGAGCCAAATCAGCAAAGAGGAAAGGCACATTCCACTTAGGTATCCTGGAAGCACTTTTTCCTGTCTTCTTAGCCAAGCAGGTTTAAAATCTGAGTCAGTTTTTGCTTTGTTTATAACCAGTAAGTTCCCAATGCCAATTGATCCTACCTCCTATGTTTTTTTCTAGGGGCTTCATAGTTTTAGCTATTACATTTAGTTCTGTGATCAATTTTGAGTTAATTTTTGTATGTAGTGTGAGGTAAAGGATTCAAATTAATTAAATGTCCAGTTATTTCAGCACCATTTGGTGAAAAGACTATTCTTTATCCCACTGAATTGCCTGGCACCTTTGTCAAATCAACTGACCTTAAATGTGAGGTTTATTTCCAGAAGCATTCATTACTAGTATAGTCACCCAGGCACCCTGTTTTCCTTATGATGCAGGACTCAGCTGTGCCGATCATCTCCCAAGCCAGATAACATTTCAGCTGTCTAGAGAAAAACTGTTAGACTTCAGCCATGGTAGGAGAAAGGCAGCCACCCAGGAACATGGAGTTGGGGAGGAGATCTAGGGATTTAACTGCCTCTTAGATATCATTCACTCAGTCTGCCTTACCTTTAGTCCCTACCTTTTATTCCCCTTTCCAGAGGTACATGGTGTTGCCGGTTCCTGAAACTTAGAAGATTCTGTGCTGTAACTAGAGTGTTTTTCCCCTTTTACCCCTTCTGAGTTGATGTTTGTCTCAGATGTACTAGGTCAGTTATTTCTCGTCTATTCTTCTGCCAGCTTCCAAACATTTGTGTTGTGTCCACTCCTGTTAGTCCTGTTAAAACTACCTTTTGTGGTTTTATATTATTTGATGTCAAAAATCTCTTTACTGTCCATTAGTGGAGTTTTGGGATTTAATGAAATTAGGAATAATCCTCTATTGTGAGTAGAACCAGGTGTGGATTTCCTTCTTTTTTTTTTTTTTGAGATGGGGTCTTGCTCTGGCAACCAGGCTGGAGTGCAGTGGCAGGATCTTGGCTTACTGCAACCTCCGCCTCCCGGATTCAGACGATTCTCCTGTCTCAGCCTCCCAAGGAGCTGGGATTACAGGCTCCCTCCACCATGCCTGGCTAACTTTTGTATTTTTAGTAGAGATGGGATTTCACAGTGTTGGCCAGGCTAGTCTGGAACTCTTGACCTCAGGTGATCCACCTGCCTCGGCCTCCCAAAGTGCTGGGATTACAGGCACGAGCCACTGCGCCTCACCAGATTTCTTTTAATTTCACTATTGGGCTTTGTTGAATTTACTGATTCTGAGGATTCGCATCTGTCAACAATTCTGGAACATTCTTTACAATTATCTCTCCAGGTATTTTATCTTCTGCATTCTTTCTGTTTTCTTCTTTTGGGACTCTTACTAGATACTCATCTTTCATTTTATTCTCCTTGTCTCTCTCTCTCTCTTTTTTTTTTTTTTTTTTATATTCTACTCTTAAGTCATGAATAAAGATCTCCATGTCTCTTCATTTCTTTTTTATATACTCTCTTTTTTGGTCTCTTTGTACTGTATTCCAAATACTGTCCTAAGATATATCTTTCAGTTAGTGAATTCTGTCTTCAGCTCTGTTTATTTAGTACATATAAGATACCTTTTAATATTATTATTTTGAAAGATATGACATAGTCTTGGAAAAATACTAGCAAATTGTGTACCTGATGAAGAATTCAGATGCAGAATATATAAAGAATGTCCAAAGCTTGGTAATAAGAAAACAAACAACTCAATTAAAAAAAAAAACAGGCAGAGCTTGGTGGCTCATGCCTATAATCCCAGCATTTTGGGAGGCTGAGGCAGGTGGATCACTTGAGGTCAGGAGTTTGAGACCAGCCTGGCCAACATGGCGAAACCCTGTCCCTACTAAAAATATCAAAATTAGCCGGGCATGGTGGTGCATGCCTGTAATCCCAACTACTCAGGAGGCTGAGGCAGGAGAATCACTGGAACTTGGGAAGTGGAGGTTGTAGTGAGTTGAGATCACACCATTGCACTCTAGCCCAGGCAACAGAGTGAGACTCTGTCTCAAAAATAAAATAAAGAGAAATAGGCAAAAAATTGAACAGGTACTTCCCCAAATAAAATATATGAATGTCAGGTAAGCATATGAAAAGGTGTTCACCATCATTAGTCTTTAGGAAAATACAAATGAAAACCACCTATGAAGCATTACACACCTATTAGAATGTCTAATGTTAAAAAAGACTGATCATAACAAGTGTTGGTGAGGAAGGGAGAAATTGGTACTCTTTTTTTTGTTTGTTTATTGAGACGGAGTCTTACTCTGTCACCAGGCTGGAGTGCAGTGGCACAATCTTGAATCTGCCTCCTGGTTTCAAGTGATTTCCCCACCTCAGCCTCCTGAGTAGCTAGGACTACAAGCGCCTGCCACCACACCTGGCTAATTTTTTGTATTTTAGAGAGACAGGATTTCACCATGTTGGCCAGGATGGTCTCAATCTCATGACCTCGTGATCAGCCCATCTCAGCCTCCTAAAGTGCTGGGATTACAGGTGTGAGCCACTGCACCTGGCTGAGAAATTGGAACTCTTATCCACTGCTGATGGGAATGTAAAATAGCATCATCTGGAAAATAATTTGGTAGTTTCTTTGAATCTTAAACATAAATCTACTGTATGGCCCAACAACTCTACTCTTAAATATTTACCTTAGAGAAATGAAACCAAATGTCTGTGCAGACTTGTACATGGATGCCCATAGCAGTTTGATTTGGCTTGAAGCCAAAATCTGGAAACAACCCAAATGTTTGTTAATGGGTAAATGCACAAATAGACTATGGTATATCCTCACAGTGGAATATTACTGAACACTCAAAAGAAATGAACTACTAATACATGCTACAGCATGAATGAATCTCAAAATAATTGTGCTGAAAAAAGCCAGCCAAAGGAGTACATACTGAATACTGCGTGACTTCATTCATATACAATTCTAGAAAACACAAACTAATTTCTAGCAACAGAGACGGTCAGTGTTTGCCTGTGGACATGAGAGCTCGGAGTAGGGGGCAAGGAGATAAGAGGTAGGGATTACAAAAGGGCATAAGGAAACTTTGGGAGATGATGGATTTGTTTTCTTGCTTTTGATGATTTCATAGTTTATACGTTTGTCAAAACATCAAATTATATATTTTAGATATGTGCAGTTTATTATATGTCAATTATACCCCAGTAAAGCTGTTGTAAAATTTATTAAAATTTTCAGTTCTTGAATTTTTAGTTCTTAAGTCTCAGTTGCTCTTTGCTTATATGTTAGACACACTAAACATACTTTATGTTCGGCAGCTAATAATTTCCCTCTCTGAATGTTATATATGCTGACTGTTGAGTCATGGGTCCTTGATTGTTGTGTGTTTTGATTTTTGACAATGAGCTGCCCATTTTCCTTGGAGCTTTACCTCTGGGCATTTTTTGAGTCCTGGATGAAGACAGGATTTTTCTGAAAGGTTTGCATTTGCTTTGTCAGTAACTGGGCACAAGCTAGGCTCAGTTTCTACTATCCTTTGTGGATCATGAAGCTTGCATGAGAGCTCTCTAGTGGTTACAGATTGTTAGGGGATCGTCTCTCCTTCCACTCAGTGATGGGGGGGAAAGGCAGGTTTCCCTGCTGCCCCCTTCTGGGTAGGGTGTGCATTTCATACCTACTCTCACCTTGAGGTTGTAGGTCTTTGGATCCTGGACATTTGTGGGCATCTCCTGTTGGACCCTCCACACTGGAACGAACCTAAATCTTTATCTCCTGATGCCAGACTTCAACAGCTGCCAGGGAACAACAAGTATGCAGGTGCACAGAAACCTTCAGGACAAAAACCAGATGTGGTGTTCTTTTATTATTGCCTGAGGTTTCTGCTTTCTCTTTATTTTTGGTTTCTGTAGCTTCCTTACTGTTGTGCCAGCTCAGTGATGCTTTTAAAAACATGTTTTGTGTTTTATCTTGCCTTTTAGATGTTGTTACCAGGAGTGTGGTACAGGGTGTCCTGTAGGCCATGCTGTTGGAAGCAGAGCACTCCAGCGTGTTCTGCTCATAGTTCTCATGTTGCATGGGATGCGTTTTGTTTTGTTGTTATCTGTGCACTTTGATAGCCCATCTTTCTAGCCCTAATTATCCCCAGCATCTTGCCTTGGGTATAAATGTGTATTATACTGAATTGAATTAATATGGATGAGATTTTTTTTTTTTTTTTTAAGACAAGGTCTTGCTCTGTTGCCCAGGCTAGAGTGCAGTGGCATGATCTCAGCTCACTGCAGCCTCTGCCTCCTGGATTCAAGCAGTTCTCCTGCCTCAGCCTCCTGAGTAGCTGGGACTACAGGCATGCACCACCACCCCTGGCTAATTTTTGTATTTTTAGTAGAAACGGGGTTTCATCATGTTGGCCAGGCTGGTCACAAGCTCCTGAGCTCAAGTGATTCTCCTGCCTTAGCCTCCCAGAGTTCTGGTATTACAGGCATGAGCCACCACCCGGCTCTTAGTGACTAAGTCTTATGATTAAAATTGATTCACATCAGGCTGGGTGTGGTGGCTCATGCCTGTAATCCCAGCACTTTGAGAGGCCAAGGTGGATGGATCACTTGACGTCAGGAGTTCGAGACCTGTCTGAACAACAGAGTAGACCTCCTTTCTATTTAAAAACAAAATTGCCGGGCGTGGTGGCTCATACCTGTAATCCAAGCACTTTGGAGGCCAAGGCGGGCAGATCACCTTAGGTCAGGAGTTCAAGACCACCCTGACCAACATGGTGAAACCCTGTCTTTAAAAAAAAAAAAAAAGAAGTTATTCACATTCATAGACTAAAATAGCATGTTGTAGTATTATTGCAGGGGGTAGGGAGCTAGTATGCATTTTAGGTCTCTAATTGGCTCTTATTAATTTGTGAGACTTAGTAATTTTTGGAATATGAAATATTCTGGTTCAGAATATAATGAGATGTTAGAGGCTTGATTTTATTGAACATTTTATATTATTCCGCCTTTGTGACTGGGAATACTGAACGTATAATTTATGTGATAAAAATAAGCATCCATGTTTATGAGGTATCTTGGTATCATTATCACCTATTATTTGTCTGCTAAGTGGACAAGTAAAACCTACTCTTCAAACCTGAAAATTTATAACCTTGAAGAGACAGGAATAAAGAGGAATGATTTCATATTGATGAATATTATGTGAGCATGGTAGGTTTTATTCTAATTATTTTGCCAGAGTTTTGCATTAGGGATGTTTGTCATTTTCGAAATGACACTTTACTTGAGAAACCACTTACACTTTAAAATACTAATTATAGGCTGGGTGTTGGGGCTTACGCCTATGATCCCAGCACTTTGAGAGGCCAAGACAAGAGAATCACTTGAGACTAGGAGTTTGAGACCAGCCTGGGCAACACAGTGAGATACTGTCTGTACAAAAAAATTTTTTTAAATACATCGGTGATGGCTGGGTGCGGTGGCTCACGCCTGTAATCCCAGCACTTTGGGAGGCTGAGGTGAGTGGATCACAAGGTCAGGAGTTCGAGACCAGCCTGACCAACATGGTGAAACTGCCTCTCTACTAAAAATACAAAAATTAGCTAGGCGTGGTGGCAGGTACCTATAATCCTAGTTACTCAGGAGGCAAGAGAATTGCTGGAATGCAGGAAGCGGAGGTTGCAGTGAGCTGAGATCACACCATTACGCTCCAGCCTGGACTGTCTCAGATAAATAAATAAATAAAACAAAACATCAGTGTAAGCTGGGCACAGTGGCTCACACCTGTAATTCCAGCACTTTGGGAGGCTCAGGAGGGCAGATCACTTGAGGCCAGGAGTTTGAGACTAGTCTGGCCAACATGGTAAAGCCCTGTCTCTACTAAAAAAATACAAAAATTAGCCTGGCTGGCATGGTAGCACACAACAGTAATCCTAGCTACTCGGGAGGCTGAAGCAGGAGAATCGCTTGAACCTGGGAGGCAGAGGTTGCAGTGAGCCGAGATCGTACCACTGCACTCCAGCCTGGGCAACAGAGCCAGACTCTGTCTCAAAAAAAAAAAAAAAAAGAAAACGAAATCAGTGTAGTGTGGGAAGTAAAACAAAGAGAAATAAAAACATTTTCTCTAAATTCCCAAAAGTATTTATAGTCTTTTTTAAATCTTGTGATGATTAAATTACAAGATAAGATACTAGATATTTCATCTAATTTTTTTTATTCTTTTTTTTTTTCTTTTTCAATGCAGTGTCCAGGAAATAATTTTTTATTCTGTATTGTGAAATATATACACAGAAATATATGTACATGTATAAAACCTGTACAGTTTTTAAAGAGACACTCAGAGCCAGGCACAGTGGCTCATGCCTATAATCCCAGCACTTTGGGACGCCAAGGTGGGTGAATGACTGAGGTCAGGAGCTCAAGACCAGCCTGGCCAACGTGGTGAAACCCCGTCTCTACTAAAAATACAAAAATTAGTCGGGCGTGGTGGTGCACACCTGTAATCCCAGCTACTCAGCAGGCTGAGGTGGGAGAATCACTTGAACCTGAGGGTGAAGGTTGCAGTGAGCCGAGATTGCGCCACTGCACTGCAGCCTGGGTGACAGAGTGAGACTCCATCCCACCCCCAACCCCTCAAAAAAGAAGAGACACTCAGGTGACTACCACCCAGGCTTACAGTTTCTCTCTTTGTTCCTTTTAAAGCAATTCTGTCCAAATTATTTTAATTGTAGATAGACCAAAGACAGAAAAGCAAGATGGTTAGTGGAGGCCGCTTGAAGTCTCCTCTCAGATTTCATGGAGAAAGAAAGAATATTTTTGGAGATAGGTGTGTAAACAATAATGCTAGTATGAAAAGTAGTAAAAGTGGAATAAGGCACCAGAATAAAGGGATACGTTTTAATTAACTTTATCAAGATTGATGCCGGGAAATACTTCCCAAAGGAAAGAATCAGAGGCTTCTACAAAGATACAGAGAAATAGACATAAAACTCTATGGTGGCAGAGAGGTATGAACAGGACTGCACAGCATGATTTAGATTATTAAGATGTCTTCATGGTGTCTAGTAGAGTGTTTACTCTTTGACATAATAAATGGCTGTTGATTAGGATCGCTCCTATGTGATGGAAAGAGTGCCTGCTTGCTGTCAGGAGATGCGGCTAGGTTCCTGGCACTGCTACTGATCTGACACAGAAGCTTGAGAAAGCCAGTCAACCAACTGCCCAGAGCCTTAGTTTTCTCACTTGTAAAATAAGCTTAAGAATTTTCCTCCTAGGGTTTTTGTAAGCATCCTCTAAGGTAACTATAAAGTGAGGTATATATAAATGTCTGATATGCAGCAGGCATTCATTACATGTTAATTGTTGAATCTCTAGAATGAATTCAAGAATTCATTAAAAAAATACTGAGTTCTAGGCCAGGCACAGTGGCTTACGCCTGTAATCCCAGCACTTTGGGAAACTGAGGTGGGCGGATCACCTGAGGTCTCATGTTCAAGACCAGCCTGGTCAACATGGTGAAACCCCATCTCTACTAAATATGCAAAAATCAGCTGGGCATGGTGGCGGTGCCCGTAATCTCAGCTACTTGGGAGGCTGAGGCAGGAGAATCGCTTGAACCCAGGAAGGGGAGGTTCCAGTGAGCTGAGATCGCGCCATTGTTCTCCAACCTGGGCCACACAGTGAAACTCTGTCTCAGAAAAACAAAAACGAAGCCGGG